>CAJFCP010000087.1:870337-972875 GCA_904066005.1 Synergus itoensis
CATCTCCGTTACTTGACACACGCTCCCTTCAAGTACACTTGTCTGAGCCCTCGCATTAGCACGTGCCTGTTTCATCTTTTCACCTACTCTTTCCTACAATCTCTTCCAATAATCTCCTACTCTCTTTGAGTGCAAACATTCCTGCCATTTACAGTCCAGATTTTTATATCACGATTTTATTTTTAGCAGCATATTATTCAATAAAGAAATTTACAGGAGTCAGTAGTTATTCAAATCTCAAATTTGAATGGTTTGAATTATTAAAAGCATATTTCCCTCATTTAATTTTTTTATCGAAGCGGTACAAATCCCATTGTGCTAAATTTGATTTACTCGAATACTACTCCATTCTCTGTGTTCAACAGAGTTGCAGATAACCGAGTAAGGATTATTTCCTATTGGTGGAATTCATTCACATTTTCATATCCTCTGTTCAGAACAATTAATATTTTGAACATTTATTTCACAAATTATTTTAATTAGAAAATACCGAGAAATATAATTTATATATAATTTAGGTTAATTAACTTTCGCACACAAATAGACCATAAAGACGAGTGGTGAAAAGGGTGGAGAACATTTAGGAAGATAAAAAAAACAATCGTAAAGATAGAGAATCTAAGACATGGAATGAATCGATTCAATTTCCCGGATTTGTACTAGTAAAGCCAAATTCAACTCCTGTTCCGTTTTCGTTCTGACTATTCTCTCTCAGCGTTCAGTTTATCCACTAGAATTTCACGTTAAAACTCATCCAGTGCCGGATATTAACAAAAAAAGATTCTTCACTCAATCAAGCTCGATTTTATCGTGGAAAAATGTGTTCACTTTTAACTTCCTGGTCAATCTGACCTGAATGTTGCGAAATAATAGCGGATATCGTATCAATGTTGAAGTATATGCTTTTATTGCAAACAATAAAAACCCGCTGATATTAATTTTTGAATGCTCTTAAAAGGATATGTATTCCAGAGCTATATACTTTATTACTGCTTTATTTTTTTTAGAAATTTCGAATTGGAAAACAGTCTGAATAGTGCAGTTTAATTTGTGTATGAATCACATGAAATTATATGATACGAAATTACTTTAACATTTGCAACATACACATTTCCTACAACGAATCACATATTTCTCAAATATCTAACAAAAACAGATTTCAACAGAAATTTCAGTTTCCTCAGCCATCGCATTGCTATGAACTTCCATATAAGTACGAATATCTCCAGAAATTGCGAGCAGCTCTCGAAATTTTCCTAAGACGACAGTTATTTGCAATAGGACTTCAAAGCATTGAGCTTCGAGTACCCAAAGTGAGTAGTGAGTGTTAATTTCAAGTGCGGTTCTTCCGGTGCGTTTCCATGGAAACCTTTTCCGGAATCTAGAATCTACGCTTAATGGCCATTAACTCAGCTCTTTTGTTTCATCAGATACAGCACTTTGTGTGATGCATGGTTCTGAGAAGATAATGGACTAATGGTGGAAAATAGAATCAAAAAGTCGAATTAGGAAAACTCATCTGGTGCAGCTGTCCAACGCGAATCCTAACATTAAATTATTAACTTTCTCGCTACTCGTCCAACTGAAATGAAATCATCTCCTAATGTCATTCCCAATCCTATATATATATAAGTCCAACTTCTATTTATTACAAAAGAACCTGAGGGTAAATAAATGGATGTACAAAAAACTCATAGAATTCCTAGGGGACGAAAAATCTTATACATTATTCAGATCGTATTAAGACAACACAGATAGAGCCAATAATGTATTCAACGTGAAGTACTTAAAATCGCATTTGAAAATTTATTGCTCGCAACCGTTTCTTCCAAAATATTTCATATACAAATGGTTAATTTAAAAGTCACCTTATAGAGACTTCCAATGTGCTGGGATTAAAAATACCAAATAGATTATTTTTTTATGAAAGAATTTCTGCGAGACTCTTTAAGACATTACGCCCAGAAAACATTTCTTTGAATTAAAAACACTTTTTTTAATTCAAAGAAATTTTCTTTAATTAAACAAAAAAAACTATTTTCTGGGTATAAAGATCCTTAATTTTGGTGATAACCAACGAGCAATTTTCTTTTTGAGATAAATGCGACTAGATGCAACGAAGCATGAAATCCCTATCTACGTAACTTCCTCTTTTGTTCATTATTGTTCTGAACTTCCCTATGCCACACATGCTAATACCAATGATATATGTATATTTGTATATATATATATGACGGAGCACATAACCCCTTCGTCACTAAAACAACAAATTCACTGAATAATCTAAATCCCAAACAATCCTGCAACTGAATGTATGAGTTTAGAAATTCTAATTATGCACAAAATGATACCTATGTAAAATCGATGTTAAAATTTTCATGACCACGCGTAAAAATTGTTAAAGGCCCTGTGTTTTCAGAAAATTTAAGGAAAAAGAATAGTAAATTTTGATGTAGCATTGAATTTAAAAGATATTCCTATCTAAGAACAGTGATGTTACCATGTATTGGACATTGCTGTCGAAAACTTGATTGATTTTTTGGAAATTATAAAATTCTATAGTTTTTCAATCTAATTTTCATTAAGTCTTCAAACACCTGTTGTATGAACATTGAACAATTATTATATACATTATACAACCTTCCTGTGTTGACTGCGGTCTGACCACACACAGGCTGTTACTACTCGCTCCCATGATATCCAGTATACTGTCTGACAAAAGTGCGGTTGCAGCTACTGTGGAATTTAATTCATTTCTATCCCTGCTCTTTATACACCATTCCGTAAATTGTATTGTCACATGAATCATAATTATCTTATTTGTACATAGCTTTCAGTAAATAGTGAACATCGTGTCAAAATAAACTTCTAAGCCGCCGAGTTACCTTTAAATCCTTGTGCAGCAATGTATCATTTTTACACACAACTAAAACACAACTTGAGATTATTAATTTTTTATGTACAATTTTTTTCTTTACAATTTCGTGATTTATGGTACAAACAATAGATTTTTTCGTCTAGAATATTACGAAATGGGTAAAGATATTACGAAAATTCGAAGAATGTAATACAAGATCAGAGAGTTGGCTAACTTATGGCAAATCTCTACAGTTTTCAGTGAGCTCGCAAAGTTAAGAGATATAAAGTTTTGAATTCTCCGATTCCGTATACATATCCGTCTTAAAAAATTATTTTATCAAGGAGCAGTTAAACAAAATAAAATGAAATTGGTACACCAATTCCATTTTGTATTTTAAAATAGTGTCTTATATTCAGTTACTGTAACTTAATATTCTTCTTGCATCGGACAAGAGAATAAATTTGAACGACCTTATTTCATCGTCGTTTATGTTTCACCCCCCAAGGACTAAATATCACACGCTTTATGTTCTGATATGAGAAACGTGAATTTATGCATGGGATCATGGCATGAAACAGATGGCGTCGATAGAGAGAAAATGAACGAATATATATACAGAAAGGAGAGAGAAATGTAGTATTAGCTTTATTTGTATGTATGAAGGCATGTAGGTTTGAACATTACTTGCAAACTGATTGGTTCTCTTAAAATCATAGTTACTGCTCTTCTACCAATAGAATTTAATGCCTCTATAATTCTTCACTTTCAAACCCGAAATTTCGGTTCGAATTTTCAAACTGACACTTCACTTTATATATTCAACTATTAAAGCTTTCGATTTCATAGTCTATAATTTTGAACGATTTAAATGACAAATCATTCAACTTTTAACGTTTATATAATTTGAAATGGATTCAGTCCATCCATTCTATCAGTTTCTTTCGATCTCAGTAAATAATCGAATTCACAGAACTTTTTTTCATTCACAGAAACCAAAACCATATTTTATATAACTTTTTCCCTATAAAAAGTGATTTTACCGTAAAAGATCGTAGATTGATCTATATTCATTTCGCGTAGTATTTTGCTTTTCGATAACATCTATAAATCTTCTAAATCTTTTTTTTTTTTTGGGGTTGCTCTTTTTCCCTAATTTTATCTAGGGCGAACTCTCACATACGATGGGCGTTTTCATGCTTGGCTGCTCTTGACGTTTTTCTGGCGACTCAAGTTATTTATCGCGAAAACGCCGGATGTAAGAAGTCGAAGTTGAAGGTTTAAGGAAAGTACTTTAGGCCTCTCTCGAAACTATTTTCTTTTTTGAGCAATGGGACCGTCAGTTCAGAAGAAGAACGAAAAATAAGGTGATGCTTATGTAGAAGGCGAATCTAGTATCAAAGAGATGAAGAGCTGAAGTTTGAAAAATCTCGAATTCTCCTTAACCTCAAGAAGAATCATAAATCAGGCGATCTACCCTTTCGAGTTAGATGTCTCCGTGCAGCAACTTTCCTCGAAACGGATGTGTATCGATTTGAACTAAAGAATTGAACAAGAAAGTTACGAATGAAAGACTCGTATACTCCGTGAATGTTTATTATTTCCGTCGATGAATAGTTTGTTGCGATTTTTCATTCATCAATATATAATGATGATCTGTCCTACTGTGGCATCTTCAGATAAATTAGACTTTTTTTACATACAAGATTTATGGTCTTAATTTTTAGAGTGCGATGCTTATGATTCTTTTTTATATTATTTATGTTGTCAAGCAACTATTAATTTCTCGTTTTTACACTCCTGCTAAAAAGATTCAGAGGATTCTAGACAATTTCAAATCAAAGGATTTTAAAATGCTTTAAGGGATTTCAGGATCTAGTGAAACTCTTTTAAATTTAATTTAATTAAGTTTACTTTCTTTTGATTAAAAAAATCAATACCATCGGCAGTATACATACGAGAAATATACAAAGCAAGAAATTTTCAACTTCCTATTACTTCCGGGACGAAGTTTTCCTAAAAGCGTTTTTGTTATCTTGCCGAGTTAAAATGATCTGACCTACACCACGAAGCACTTTCCTCGATTATGAAAAGAGAGGGCGAATAAGGAGGGATGGTGACGAAAAATAGGAAGAGATGTTGAAAGCAGGAAGTGAAAAGATGTGGTTGATTTTAGGAAGAAAATTTGTTCCAGATAAGCAACATATACTCGATTTTCAACAATGAACAAAAGCAGTGATAGTGGTAAATTTCACGAAATATTTTCTAAATTTATTTGCGAAGGTTTTTCCCATTAATAACGTCAGAGCTAATTTAAGAAGTTGAACCAAGTATTTTAAAATAATTTGTACACTCGAAAAATGATATTAAACTCGGGAAAAGAACAATCGTAGCGTGCTATAATTTATGAAGCACGAGAAAGATTAAATTTAAATTAATGTTGAAGATGCTGCCATATATACATATTCTAGCATGCTTCTTGATATAATAATTCAATTTATGAACTACTAGATTATATTGTCGACATTGCTGCAAATGTAGATTTATCTTTATTAGCACTTTAAGTACCGATAGAAATAGCTTTCTCCTTATGCCCAAATGTTATCATTTATTTAAGTTAAATCCCATTTTGATCCTTCAATAATTGCTTCTCTCTTCTCATAACCTCGATCCTAGCTGACGATTAGTTTCGAACATTTAATCCTTTTTAAACTTGCTGACCCTTACGAGATTTCCCACAAATAGCCAAGGAAATACTAGATATTCCAAGATCGATTTCAATAGTTATAAGAAAATTCTGTAGCAGTAAATTTTCGATGTGAATAATGCTTAAATAATAAATATTCCGAGAAGATTTCGAATTATATAATATTTAATTTTCTGTTGCAGAAAATTGCTGCATGCCACAATAAAAGCGAATAGAACAGGTCACTTCATGTGGATTGGCAGCGATTCCTGGGGAGCAAAAGTACATCCTGTCAAGGAACAAGAATTTGCAGCAGAGGGTGCAATCACCATCCTGCCTTTTAAAAATTCTCTTGAAGGTAAGAGATTCGTCTTTCAACTTAGCTTTTCACTTTTCTCTAAATGGATCACAAAACACGGAAGCTGGAGAATTTATGACACAAAAAATTTATTACCATAGAAGAAAAGAATAAAATGATAAAAAGAGAAGAGAAAAGCTAAGATTAAGAAAAATGTTTTTTTTTTTTCTTTTATAAAACGAATGAAAAATAAATTGCTTTGAAAAGAAATTTCAGAGAAGAAATATTCTTTTATGTGAAATATAACAACTGAAATTACATTTTCATTAGGAGTAATTATATTAATTATTATTATATTATTATAATTATAATTATTTCAGCTCTCGAGAATTCGATACTTTTAATTTTCATACTTTCTTCTTTACTGGACTGTAAATAACACAGTAAAAGCATGCATTCATAAACATTCGTTATTATACTCGATCATTATAGAGGCGAATAAAGGTCTTGAGCGGAAAAAAGTAATGTCTTTTATGGCATTGCGTTAAAAAAAATTAAACCATTTACTTCACTTTTACAATCCCTGTGAGAGATTTTCTAACAAGGTTATATTATTTATGACTGATAAATTATGTTCAAATATGAAAATAAACATTAATATTTGAAACTTTAACATTTCTATCGATTTGGATAATTTATACGATTTTAAGTTAGAAAATTTTAAATATGAATGTCAATTTTACTTTATTTTTCAACTTTTTATTCATTCCAAGGCTAAACAAAATTAACTTCAAAATTTGTAATTGCATAAGTTGTTCCCTTGTTTGCAAAGCTTTCAAATGCTGCATACTAACCACATTATTGTCTCTTTTCAGAGGTAATATACTTTCTCTCGTCTTCTCTGTGAATAATGTATACATGATATTAAGTAATCTCTAGAGGAAAATGAAATGCGTACTGGACCTGGTTTCTTCTCTGTATAAAGCTCGTTAGTAACCAAGCGGCATTTTTCATTTCGCGAAAACCTGTGTGGTTGCAGATAAAGACTCAGAATAGTGTAATAAAATTGATCCTTTATTAAACGGACCCAAATTGATAATCAAAGGCGGCAAATTTCAAATCGGCTGCAACTTTAATTTTTGAAAAATGGTATTAATTCTAAAGCATATTTTTCAACTGGTTGAAATCTTGTCAGTTGATCTAGACTTCACACAAGGTGCATTATAATAAATTACAAGATTAATTTCGCAGGAAATTATCTTTTAACAGTAGCAATTTCTGACAAGAAATGATATTGATTTGAAAATTTCAGATGACAGATATTGTTATCCTACTTATTACTTTTTCTCATTTTCTGAAACCAAGATGCGACGCCCAGCGCCCAGTCGCTTTGCCCTAGATACGCTGTTAACTACATATTTTGTCGCCTAAAGCGATTTATCTAGCCAAAGAACGTCCTTAGCCTAATTGAAAGTTTCACTTTGAGGGGAAAAGTGTAATTCCTTCCTTATCAGATTAAACAGTTTAATCATTTTGAGATGTCGACAAACGTCGAACCATCTCATTTTTCCACAATTTTTTTTCGAAATTGTAAATTATCCAATCCCATTTTTTAATCCAGATTAAAAATAAAATTCATATAAATTTACGTTCAAGACTTTTTAAATTTTTATTCATTTGGGTTTTAATACTTTTTTATTATTACGTACTAGGAAACCAATGCGCGCGCTACGCGCACGATTATTTTGTTTTATGATGATAATTTTCTTTGATATACAGCAAACTTGTAAATACAAAGATTTAATGTTAATTTATACATATAAGTTTTATGACAATAATTCTACGGTAACCCATAACGTGTTATGCTTAACGACATCGTTCATTCTTACTGATTATTACTCATCATCGTAATCATATTTAATCACAGCATTACTTCCAGCCGTAAACTGGATGTAATATTAGGTATTTCAGGTACAGATTCTATGAATTGTTTACGGCTGTCCACTGGAGAGCCGTTAATCGGCATGCAATTAGTCGAGGTCACCTGACACTTTCCTAATCAATCATTCATCATTGATTCCAGCATGCAATTACTTATGGTCAAAAGTTCCAAACCAAATATAATATGATTAGGATGGTGAAGAAAAATCGGTGACCGTTTTGTTTAAACAATTCCTCATCATTTTGAAATTCATAAAGTTGTACCACCCTTTATAAATAATGCAATTTCTTTAATGAAGTCAAAATGAAAGAATAATGCAAGCTGAAAGGAAATTAAGTCAAGATTGAACGAATCTGCAATTGAAGAGAAGAGATGAAACTGTTGATTTGAGAAATGGATATAAAATTGCAGAAAAAGTGAATAATTAAATTCAGCAACAAGCGCATTGTCAACAATCTTGTAGAGATGGACGCGCGATATAAATTTTATTAGGAATTGATTCGTTTAAAATGCAAAATCATGAAAAAGCCTTCTGGCAATTTCTTTGAGGTAGGATTATAAAAACGTACCTAAAGGTCGATTTATTCGTTGAACTTCCTTAATCGAGGTTGCTCTATTTATAAAAATAACTGCTTTCAATTATGCGAAACTCATTTTATCTAATCTTTTCAAGTTTAATTATACCGAATTAATTCTCTTAATTTATTTTCAAACTCTTATATCTTTTTTTAACAGGTGTTATTTTAAGACTAAAAATTTTTGAAAGAAATCTCAAAATCGATCCAAAATAATTTAACTTTTAAATTTTCAAATATGCATTAATTCTTCTTTTTTAGGATTCGACAAGTACTACAACAGCTTGCGACCTCGAATGGATAACGAATGCGGAAATCAGGCAGAGAGAAACGTGGAACATCCAACTTTACCTGGGAAAATAGTTAATTGTCGAAATCTTTGGTTTCGTGAATTTTGGCAACAACATCACAGATGCACTTTTGGACAAAAAAAAGATGGCAAGCCTCAATGTACGGGAAAAGAGCAGTTAAAAAATTATGAGCAAGAAGGATTAGTGCCTTTCGTTGGTAATTCAATTTTTAATTATTACTTTATTGAAAATTAAATGTTCCTTATTGCAGTTCAAATAAACAGGAAAATAAAAGTAAAGTCTTTAGCTTTGTCTGGCACACTCATGCATGCTTCAGTGTAATAAAAGTTTATTGCCTAATTTCAATTTTGTTACCCTGTTTTCGTTCCAGGAGCATCTTATACGTACTCAACCTCTGTTTCACACTTCTAAATCAGACGCATTCCTTTCGAAGGTGTCACGTCTCAAAATTTTATGTTTTACTTTACGACTTGCAACGTGCCACATTTCTAGAACAACGTATTCACTTGACTTCACCCTTTGCATATCAATTAGAAAATGTATAGCCCTTCTTAAATTATCTTTTAGGAAAATTTTTAAAGGTAAATTTCGTTATAAGATTTTTAGAATACTTGTACCATGTTAGTTCATTTTTTGGTCCTCGAAGATTTCTCAGATTTCTTTTCCCTATTATACTTAGATATCTTTTTCTTTTCCACATGAACCCTTGTAATAACGCTTTGTCTACCCTTATCTTTTTTTTTTCTTTTGAAAGCCTGGTTCTCCAGTGATCATTACTCTCTCAGAGTTTTCATAGTGTCTCAAATTCAGTATTTCTCTAAACTATCTTTATACCATCATCTCTCTTTTTTTTCTTTATATCGCCGACATTTTCACATTCTTTTCTTGTTTCATCCTTCCGGGTCGAGTTTCCTTTAGCCACCTCTATCTCTTGCTCTATCCAATTATCCACCAAACTTTCTTTCATCTTAGTTCTTGTCAAAGCTTCCTTCTTTATGACTTTGTCATTGATAAATCGATTGCTGTTATAATTGGTGTCAGGAAAGCGAAAAATTTTCTTAAACGATTAATTAATTTCAAAACTAACTTAGTTAAAGGAAACTAAAGAATGTTGAGGATTTATTGACAAAATTCTAGAACGCAAAATGTATATCTCTTTACTAGTGTTAATAAAAACGAGGGGTTTACAACTCAACCGACCGATTGTACAACTACTTTTAACTTCAACATATTTCAGGATATTGTAATGATTTCAAAAGATTTCAATGATTTCAGGAAATTCTAAGAAAATTTCAGCGATTTCAAGTGACCGAATGAATTCATATGACTTTATATTAATTCAAATTACTTCAAATATTTCAAGAGATTGAAGACAATTAAAGTGAATTCATTTGAATTCACTAACTTCAGGAGATTTCCCTGAATTAAAGTCACCTGAAGTCATTCGGAAAAAACTAGAATTTTATTTTAAAAGCCCTTTCCAAAGATAATGTATCAAATTGTAATTTAGCAAATGAAATCATAATTTATTTGAAATATTCATCTGTTTGCAGTGGATGCTGTTTATGCAATGGCTCATGGGATTCACAATCTCATTGAGGACGTGTGTGTCGAAACCTACGAAACCGAGCATTATTTATGTGACAGTTTGAAACCTGCGCCCCGGGGGCAACAACTTTTGCAATATATCCGTAATGTCACTTTCGTAGGTAAGTGAAAAATACATATTTGTCATTACATTGTCATAAATGCAATTTAAATTAATTTTAAATAATGAAGCATCAAACTTATTCATAAACTAATCACTTAAATTGATTTTTTGGACTAGAGAGATACATATTCTTCCCCAAATTTTTTTTAGATCTGTCAGTTACAGAAACTTGAGTTATTAATTTACGAATAAGTTTAGATTATATAATTATAAATTTGTCTTCAGTTAAATTTACACAGTATTATATGTACAGTTGAATTAACTTTGATCTTTGCAATAAGCTGATTTCAAGCTTCAGCGAAATAATTTAATAACTTTATCTTAGTCAGTAAAAGCTTGTGACACAGCTAGGTCTTCGAAACCATTCATGGAATTCTGAAATGATGAAATAATCTGAATTATAATTTATGATTTAATATCAAAATTAATGGAAAATAGAACATGAATTAATTTTATTTAAATTTTCAAGGGCTTTAGCTTTTTCATCAATTCCATTTTTAATGTTTGAGAGTTAATTACGAAATTACGTAATTAAATTGTCATTAGAAAATAGTGGGGCGATTTCCGAAGTTCATCTCCGGCCAATTTAACACTTCAAGATAGCCCTGTGATAATCAATCAAAATTGTAAAGTGCATTTTACTTTTCATTTCAACTTGATTAATTATCATCTTCCTCCGTCTTTTGTTCTCACATAAAAAATGCAACATCATTTCGAAGAAAGGAAAAGTTCGTTAATTTCGTACTTTTTTTCAGTATTCATTATCATGATACCCCAACATGATCAATGTTTAAACACAAGTTACTATCAGAACTGCCTTTTCTACAAGCAAGTGTACTCTATAGTCAATATTGTACTTGCCTTACCTAGAAAGAGAACTCTCAATACCATTAAATATTGACTTTGTAAATATTACCACTTACCTTCGCCAAACTCTAATTTCATGGAAAGTAAACAGACCAAAGCACTTTTGCTCTAGCAAACATGTCCTCTCTCTATATATTGGTTTATTGATGGAGAATTGTCATAAATTTTTCAAAAAATAACTTTCTCCTCAATAAATAGAATCGAATTTGTAGATGTGAAATCTCCGATTGAACGAACTAATTAATAGACTGTACCAAGGAATTTACAACTCATTCGATCGATTGTATACCTACTTCTAATTTCAAAATGTTTCACTGACTTCAAAAAATTTCAAGAAAATTATAGTGTGACTTTATATGAATTTAAATGACTTCAGATATACATATCAGAAGCTTGAAGACAATGTTGACGTGAATTCATCTGAATTCATTGACTTCAAGCGATTTTACTGAATTAAAGTCACGTGAAGTCATTCGAATTCTCTTGAAATCACTTTAAATTTCTTAAAGTTATTGAATTCTTCTGAAATTTCTGTAGTCACTGAAAGTGATTCTAAATTATTTTTAATAATTTTAGATGATTTTAAGAAACTTCGAGTCTCTTAAAGAAACTTCTTTGAAAGTCAATATGAAATTCAATTTTCTTATAGGTATATTACTTAGTTGCCGCGCATGTGATGCATTATAATTAATTAAGTTATATGATATATTATAAGTTTGTATAGTGAAGCGGAATTTAGTGCTCAAGACCCAATCCTAGATAACAAGAGAGATTCTAGTTTGTAGCTATAAATTACCTAGAGTAACCACAGACTCATGATTTCAGAGTAGACAGACACATCTACTGTGTGCTTTCTGATTTATGTGGACAATTAAACATTATAGGAATCAAAAAATAGAGAATATTATAACATAACACTTTCAGCAACAAAAATACAGACCTACTTATAATTTCCGGCGGTACTTTGAAATTAATATTGAAACTTTTAAAGTGAAATTTCTGTGAAATGGGATATGAATTTAAAATTAAAAAAAAAAAACTTTATTAAAAATAAACACTTAGCTAATGGAGAAACAAGAGTACATATATCAGTGAAACCGTAAAAAGATGACACGGCTCTATTGAATAATAAGTTATCGCAGAAAGCACTATGCGAGGGGTGTATTTATATGTAATATTTAAGCACTATGCGTTGAAATAGAAAAAAGCCTTACACACACTTGTTATTCCTAATATCTCAACAAAATCTCGTTTAAAAGCTTTAGGAAAAATGTCGTGTAGCATAAGTTATCCCATTTCATTTTCTTTTTCCATTTCTTCTTTCTCGATCTTTTTTCGAGAAAAAAATAAGCAATAAATTGGGTGTTATGTTTGAACCCCAAGCAGTTTTCTTCTCTTGAATTCAATAAACTTACGAAATCAATAAAAAGGGATATTAAATGTAATTTGATGCAACAAAATTCATAATAAGCTCCTGGTTTGCCCTACTTATCCTATCGGTTCGTACACACCCCACGTTTCTCGGTTATAATCGTCGCACCCTCGGGAAGTCTGAGGTTCGTTTATTTTGAAGGGTGAGTATGGCATTTATGGCAAACGCAAAAGGCCAAGATTATTCGTACTGCTGACTCGTCAAATCTCCGGCAGAGCCATTGGAGAATAGTGATTTTCCCGATAGAAAAGACCCGTCGACACGTTATTATTTGCCATCTCACACTTGAGGAGAAAAATGATCGATTTCGATAAGAAAAATGACGACAATATTTATGGTCAATCGATCGTTCGTTCTTGCACACCATGGAATGGCGTTTATTGTGAAAGCATAACAACGTAACGTTATTTATTATGTACTTTGCCGCCTTACAACTTGCTCTTATATTCGTTTCGCAAATGCATTTATTCTTTCTTTCTGCACCATCAATGTTTTACATCCCTCGGGATGTTTCTCTGTCAAGTCAGAGACAAAGAAAAATTATGTCTGTTACAATATATTAATATCTATCTTGTGTCTACTATACCTTCACTCCTCCCTTATTACATTAGTCTGATTGGTTCAATTATTCGCCTGTCATTCATTTGGTTGTGAAGTGCATTTTAATCAATTTGTAACTTTTGCGTCAATGATAAATCGCTGCTACAGTACACATGTAAGGTAACTTTTGTTGATTCACTTCATTGAAATCAATTTTCATGGATACATTCTTATAGCAGATATATTCATAGAATCCTTTAAATTTTATAAAACCCTCTAAAATCTCTTTAAAATCCTTAAAATTTGTTAATTTTGTTAAAATCTCTTTAAATCTTTTAAAATCCCTTCAAATTCATTCAAACCTTTTTAAATAATTTTTAAATCACTCGTTTGATATTCTTTAAAATCATTAAAAATGCCTTGATACCTTATGAAATCTCTTGTAAATCCAAAAGCCTTTTTGAATTTTTAAAAATTCGTTGAAATTCCTTAAAATCCTTTTAGTTCTTTTGAAATCCCGTCAAATCTCTATAGTAATTCTTTAATATCATTTAAAATCTATTTAAAATCTCCTAAAATTCCTTCAAATGTTTTAAAACGTTTAGAATCGCTTAAATTCCCGTGAAATTCATTAAAATTCAGAAATTTCGTGGAAAAAATTTAGTAGACACCCTGTTAGTGTATCTATTACTTTAAATTACCTATATAAAGCGGATTATTTAAAAAAGATTTTATTTTAACGAAATTGTTTTCTGAGTGTCGATTACGTAATCGACATCCAGCCTTATCCACTTAAAACAGAACTCTATTTACCTCAAGTAAATGAATTGCACGATCAATTAGATCGTAACAGTTTGCAAAATCAACCAGAAAGGGTTTCTTTTTTAATCAAGATTATTCACGTAATTTAATTAAAAATAACCTTATAACAAGCATAGAAAATAACCTTATAACAAGCATAGAAAATACGAAATTTCATATGCAATACTCTTCATTAATATGCATAGTGTTTCATCTAATTGAATTTTTTGCTCGACATATGGAAAATCCGGAATTGGACGCCGTGACATTCTTTTTGCAGTTATACAATTTACTTCGAGCTTTAATTAAATACGAAAGTAGAATACCAAAGCACAAAGTAGGTTGAACAGAATAAAAGAAAAAAGTATCAACTGCTCTTTCATGATATGCTTTATTATTTTATAATTTTTCTTCTTTTTCGAGGCAATCCGTCGCACAAACGACCTTTTGAGAGAAAAAATATGCAGAGCACGTGGGAGTCATGTGTCTGATTTTCCATGAGATCTTCCGTGCTTTGTCTTGCAAAATTAAATTTCGAAATTTCATTTACAAAAGGAATGTTATAATACATTAAGTATTTACGAAAAATAAGCAGTTTATTAGATGTGAAATTAGTATTTACAGTTTTCTTAATAAATTGAAATACTCAGAAAAGTATACTATTCAATAGGATACTTTAAAAATAAAATGCGATTGTTTTTTAACGACTAGGCAGTATTTAATTTTAAAGAAAGACTAATGGAAGATCCAGTTGCATTTTCAACATTTATTTCGAACTTTTAGCTTCTTTTATTACAAACGAATAATTAAAGTTTCGAACAAGCAGTTTCCTGGGGATAGAGTAATTTTACGAACCCAACTTTTTAATATTCTCATCCATAAAATCGTAAGATTGCTTTCTCAGATTGCAGTTAATTCAAATTAGATGGTTAAAAATGATCTATTTGTAAATAATTTTTTATTTCTAGTGATTCTATTTCCTAAATTGAAGAAAAAGTATAAAATGGTTTTTTTCCTGTTATAATAATCAAATTGAATGTTTTGAATTAAAAATCCCTCCATCGTTTTTCTTGAGAATGAAATTTCCTTTCCTAAAAAATCGATTTTGATACTTTTTTATTATGCTTCTTGTAACTGTCATATATTTTTATGCTTCTATTTATGACTCAATGTTTTTCCACCGTTGAGAATGGAAAACCGTTACCTCAATCAAGAAAAATTTTTTCTTTAACGCACCTGCTACCCCGATCGTTTGAATATATTTATATTGTTTATAAAAACTAGTTTAAGTAAAATTCGATTTTATCTATATATCTATGTTATATCCACATTATTTGAGTGGACTTGTTTGTTTTAAAATAAGATAAAAAGTGGAATTGATCTCTGATTTATCAGAGGTTCAAAAAGACAGAATTGTACTGCGTAAATAGAGCGAGTGATTCACTTGCTGGGGCAATCTAAATTTTCGATCCTGAAGTAATCTAAATTTCACCAACCATTCTGTTTCATTGTAGCTATTTTTTTTTTCTTTATTTCAGGCCGACAGGGAACAGAAATTAGATTCAATGCGGATGGTGATGCCTACGGATTTTACAACATTTATCAGTATCAACGAAGTGAAGATGGGCGTTTCAATTACACTCTCATTGGTACATGGAAAGAAGTGTAAGTTAAAAATTTTTATTAACAATAAGTATATTTATTTCCGTGTTTTATAAACTTTATTAGAATTTTTAGAATCTGCAATTCATTTTCTTTCCGAAAAACTATTATTTTATTTTATTTATTTGCAAACTATTCTTCTAGATAAATATTTTTTATTGTTTTGGGTTGATTTCTTTCATTTTATTTTAAGCTTTATTATCGTTATGTTATTTTTTCACTTGTTAATAAAAATAAATTTGTGAGAAATGTTATTGATAAAAATTTCCATTACATACATACATGAAGTTGCAGTTTCTAAAAAATTTTCACCTTCTAAAATAAATAATTACATGCTAAACATAATTACATTCAACAAAACAAAATATTCCAGGTTTTCTTTCAGTATACCTTCAATGAAAAAAACAGAACATAAAAATGCGAGCAATGGAAAAGATTCTTTTGTCACTCCACATAACAGGTGAACATAATATCTGTTTCAAATTAAGTTTTATGAAAAATAATCAATATTGGAAATATTTATTTGAATCAAATGGAGATAATGTACTAGATTAATATAGAATCAAAAAGTTATTCAATTTTTCATTCCTATAGGTTATTGTTATTTCCATATTATGATAATATATTTTGGAATTTATTTTATTTTTCTATCAATGTTTTTATTACAAGAGAAAGACTTGTTTTATTTGAAGAAAATTGTAGTATTTAATATGTATTTTCTTGATAATCTAAAGAAGTATGCAAAATAGAATTAATTTAATATGCATATTGATTGAAAATAGAAAAATGGAATACTTATACAAGCTTTAAATATTAATATGTAGATTGGACTTCGATGTCAACATGACTCAATGGATGTCTGGAGCTGGAGAGCTTCACATTCCACGAAGTACCTGCAGCGATGATTGCCCCTTGGGACACGTTCGTAATTTTCAGGTGAGTGAAACGCATTTTTCAGTGACTTAAAATCTTTTCAGTATTTTAGTTTTTTTGCAAAAAAAAAAAATAATAATAATCCATTCCATTTTGTGAAAATACTTTTAAGTTGAAAGAATTATTTAAACAGGGTGTCTACTCTGCAGGAATTTAGAAAATCTAGGAATTAAAACAAATCTGGGAAAATTATTAATTTAAAGTTATTTAGAAAAAAATACATTTCCAAACATTGCCATGGAACCAGAAAATAAAATAATAATGCGTTTTTCTCTTATTCTGTGACACATACACAGAGGAACAAGTTTTATCATTCGCAGTTGTTTGGATTATAAATTATACATTCGCATTTTCGAATCTGTATCATATTAATTTAATTAATTCGAGATCAAGTACAGTAAAAATCTTTTGGTTCTTCCTGACAATACTAATGGATAGATTTCCTGCTTTTGTTCAAGAGTTATGTGCATTTTATAGTACAGCACTTGCGATAACTGGCGGGTAATCTTGGAGCTTGTGTAAATGCAGAAGTAGAAAGAGGTAACAGAGTCGTTTGCCAGGTGAAATGACCCCATAAATTTAGCGAGTTCTTTCCTCTTTCGTTCTCTAATCGTACCGAAACACGCGCGAAGCCACGATTTTTGCTTTCTTATTTACGAAAGAGGCGAAAGCAATCGATTGCCTCGTATTGGAGAAGAGGTGAAATATTCAACAAACTTGTAAATTTATAAGGATAGTTTTTCAAGCTTCGTTTTCAGATAATCCAATAGAGAGGCAACCTTTGCGAAAATGTTCAAAACTTTGAAATGAACTGAATTTATGGAAAGCTTAAATTGAAGAGAAGCAATTTTAAAGTTCCTTTTCGATTTTTAACATTTTTTTCTGAAAATACTGTGCAAGTATTCAGAATTTTAGGACGTCCAAGAATTCTATATTAATGCAGTTATGCAAATTAAAGCATTATTTTCTCACTTATAGTTGACAATTAAAAATAAAAGAGTCCTTTTCGTTGATAATATAATTAATTCTCTTTCTTCGTTTATTTCCTTTTGTATGAAAAGTGAAGTTTTTATGATAATTTCATATAATTAATACGCTCCAGATAACACAGTTTATTATCATTTTAAACGTTACATCGAAAATCGTTTTTCCACTAATGTTTTCTCTGAACGTTTATGCTCAGTACTCAATTTGAGAATGGCGTCATTCTGTCGCTTCAATAAATAATGGAAGTACTGTGCATTATTTGGGTTACGAGAACATGAATGTTGGTTACCACTAAATAAAATACTATTAACCCCTTCTTTGGCACAAACAGTTTGACTAAAAGTTCCCAAACTGTACACGATTTTTTTTTATTTTTAATCGAAAAGGAAAAAAAGGAAACAAAACATGCGTTACAAAATGTTTGTGTAAAACGTTCAATTTAAAATTAATCTCTCACATAATGTAGAAAATGGAACTAATTTTTTAGCATAATTTTGAAGGTAATTATGCACCAGATTCTTAATAAGTCATAACGTTCGGGTGCGGTATATTCGAGTTACATTCAAACCGCAATAATCAAAGTTATTGTTTGTGTTTCAAATGTAGTCTTGCTTCCCTTTGGTGGTTTGCGTCCGAGTTGGAGAATAGTTGTTCAAGTAGTTCGTTCAACTTTAACGACTGTCGATTTACAGTTTGTTCAGGGTGAGAACAGGAAGTAAAATTCAGCTTCAGTAAATTTCTATTTCCAAGAAAGTCGATAGAAATTGTGTACTTTTCATCCCAAACAAAATTAATATATCAAGGAAAATATTGATTCATAACTCTCACAAGCTTTTAAGGCACATTTAGTTGTTTGAAATTCCATTAAATAAATGAAAAATCAAAATGTAACAATCTTTTAGTGTGTTCCGCAAATTCTTTTACGAAATTCGTTTCTTTCAGCTCGGAGTTTTATTTCTACTCTATCTCCTAGACCCTACATTTAGAAGGACCCATATGGTTTGTGGATGAAAGGAAGTAAATTGCATCAATTTGTGAGAACCACATTCCTAGCATAGAGCACATAGCAAAGGTTTCGTGTGTTAGGATGAATGTATGGTCTATATATGATGATAGAATCACGCTCTCGTCAATCGATTCACGAATCACCGTCTAAAGCGAATCACGCAAATTACGAGGATGTCAATGTCACCAATAAAGTGTAACCTAAGTGAATTCTTTCAGAGTGAACGACACTGACGTTAAACCATTTACTTCTATCGTTATTCCACGTTATTCAAAGGACCGAAATAGCAGGAAACTTTTAGGCACGTCAAAACCTCCCAGTAATTGCCCTCTTTAGTTTACGGTCTTATAATCGAAGTATATTATAACCAAATTTTTCTGCTCTTTCAGAAAATGTGCATTTATGAGAGTACCATAAAAAATGGGCTGATGTTGTTAAATAATTTATGAGCGCCATCAATAATCTTTTTATTAATATTATAATCAAAAACCGCAGCTACCCTCAGGAAGAATTTCTGCAGTTTTCCTCTCCTTCGAAAAACTATTTTTCAAAAGTTTCTTACCAAACTCGAAGGATATTTCAGAAAGCGATAGAAACACTCATACACAGCTTGATGGACGAATGCTCTCCTTTTTTTATCTTTCCAATTTACTTTAATATCGTTAGTCTCGATAAAGCCACGGAAAAAAGCGACACTCCCGATACAAGACGATGACAGTTCATCGAAGAAAATTTCTCGAAGAAGGACTTTTCGAATTTAGAATGTTGTCTGCAAAGCTAAGAAGCAATCCGTTGGCAGTCAGCAAAATCATATCTTATCTTGAATGTGGAATACATATAAAAATATTGTATATAACATAAAAAAAAATTACTACGAAATTCCTAGCTTTATTTCATTCATTAGAAACATTTTATCTTTTTATAGAAGGAGAAATAACTTAATTGATAATAAATAATTTCCTCTTCGGTATTAAAAGCTTGGGGAAGCTTTCATTGAATTGAGCATTACTTTAAAAAATGGCCAAAGAAGCAATATCGTCTCTCCTTTACTTACATTGGTAAAAACCGCAGGAAACCTCTCATTCAATGATCGGATCGCACATTTTATACCCATTGACCATTACTCGACAAAAGTGAGCTCTGTATGTCACTCGCTTTCAAAAGGACTATTGCG
Organism: Synergus itoensis; assembly: GCA_904066005.1. Lineage (NCBI taxonomy): Eukaryota > Metazoa > Arthropoda > Insecta > Hymenoptera > Cynipidae > Synergus > Synergus itoensis. Next base: position 890,120 of record CAJFCP010000087.1, read on the forward strand.
CTGCACTTCCGATAATCGCAAGGATTCCTTCGAGGCGATGATGTTGAAATCCCAATCTTTTTTACTCTTCTTGTATTCCTATATTCCCTACTTGGACTTACAAACTTCTTCTTGGCTCTATTTTCAGAGGAGCAAGTCGCTCCCTCGAGTCTTTTTTCTCTCTTCTCTTTTCTTACTTATGTATGGATATACGTGTATATCTGGAGAGGTATATATTATATATGTATATGTATTTGCATTAAAAAGCTGAAAATCTCGCTCGAAAATGGAACTAGAGAGAAAAATCTTTTCTACAGAAAACGCGTAACGGATGTGTAGAAAGAAGTTATATGATTTTTCTGAAAATCGATCGTAAGACGTTCCACCGAAACTTCGGCGCAAAACAAACAAAACCCATTTTCCAGCTCATTAAAGTCAGTAGAGAGACTTTCTTAATGAGAGAAATAAGAATTGTTTGCCTTGATTTAATTTTTAATATTTAAGAAATGTCAAGACAAAATAATTGACCCACTTACTTATTTTTTGCAGTGTAACTTTAGAAAATCACTATTCGTAACTTTTTCGTAATTTTCAAGTGCTTTTTGAAACATTCTTTCTGTTTAATAAGCTCTTTTAATAACAAGTTGAAGGAATTTTTTTTAAACTTTTAATTCGTCCAATGATATTAAAATATGGCATCCGAAGGGTCGACCACTTCGAGTTTTTTTTGTACCAGGAATATCGGAGTAGATATTCCTCGATGGCTTCTTTAGTTTTAGCTATCGCCTTTTAATTTTGCTTTTCACTCTCTAATGATACATCATACATTTATTTATAATTAATATAATATAATAAATATTTCTATAATTGTGTAAACTATATAAATTATGTACCTAATTCACAGTCTAATTAGTAATCAACAATTTAATGTTGAATTATGATTTGAAGTTAATTCTGGAATTCTGTTTTCTGTTTCAGGAAGCCTGTTGCTGGAGTTGTGTTCAGTGCCCACAGGAGGCTTATGTTTTCAACGACTCGTGTCAGAGATGTGCCGATGGTTATGCTCCTAATGAAAACAAAACAAATTGTATAAAACTCACTCCTGAAGTTATTCCCTGGACCAGCCCCTGGGCCATAGTGCCTCTCGCATATGCTTCCATTGGAATCTTCAGCACTCTCTTTACTACTGCTGTTTTCATCCGGTAATTTAACTTTCTTAAAAATTTAAATTCAAACAATTCCTAGTCCCATTTTCTGAACCGTCAGTTCATTTTCGAGTTTAATCCAATTTGAATTAACCAAACACAATAAAAGCTTGTCAAAAATTTTAATGTAAAAATATTCTAAGCATCTTCCCTATTTAAATATTTTATCGAGAAACTAAATTTGAGTATTTTTACAAAGTGAAACAAAAATAGACTTCTTTTCTTTTTAGGTCAGTGCCACTTTCTTGAAAAAACAATATTGACCTGAATTATAAATTTCACTGCAAGCTTCAGAAGAGGAAATGATTGTCGCAAAAATAATTTAAATCTTAAGTATTACTTTTTTCGAGAGTATAAGTGGTAATTAAAGATTCATAGTGAAACGTGACACTCAATTGACGTAGGTCAATTAAGGCAATTAACTCGTAAAATGAGAAGAAGGGTCAGACAATTAGCCTACGTGTACCGACAGTTATGAGATTTAAACCATAAACTAAATTCGTTTCTCAGAGCCTATGATGATTTTCCAATAAAGTACGAAGAAAATTTCTTAGATTTTTCATCCTTCAATAAAAAATAAAACTAATAGACTAAAAGAAAAAGGATGACCTTTAAGCTTTCAAGATTGTACTCAAAACTTCCCCTTAAGATATTGAATTTATTAGTATAATGAAGAAGAAAATCATTGGATTTTCTTCGAATTAAAAACTATTTTTGCGATTCTTAAAGATATACAGGATTTTGTTTTTAATTAGAATCTCAGTTTTCCTAAGACGGTATCTATAAAACATGAGGTGTCAGAAAAACAAGCCCAACTATATAGTAAAGCAACGCGTTAATGGCCTTGGATTATAATTACTGTCGCTAACAGGTACAACAGAACTCCAGTAATCATGGCTTCTGGTCGTGAATTATGTTATGTGCTTTTGGTGGGTATCCTCTCCTGCTATGGAATGAGCTTCGTAATTCTGAGCAAACCAACTTTCTGGAATTGCACCTATTTGCGAATAGGACTCGGCCTGTGTTTGAGCATCTGCTACAGTGCAATTCTAACAAAAACGAACAGGATTTCGAGGATCTTTAACGAGGGTCGTAGAATGAAGAGACCTTCCTTCACATCCCCCAAGAGCCAGGTGGCTATCACTATCGGTGAGTTTCAACTTTGTCATTGCTTTTAATACATTCTTAATAAATATCAACCCTTACTTATTTATAATTTAACTTCTGAAGGTATATTATTATACATAAAAATTAAGCTTTCACATGGAATTGAATCAATAATGAAGATGCGAAGTTGCTAGGAAACTCTTGTGGGAAATATGAGAGAAAATATTCAAATGAATGGAGAGCTTCGAATTATGTAACTCCCGTCTGTGCAGGGCTCACTGCAGTTCAGCTGGTTGGTGCTATATTTTGGCTGATAATTGAACCACCGGACACAAAGGAGATTCACCCTTACCCCTTGACGGCAGTCCTGACCTGCAGAGTATCAACTTTTTCACTCATGATGTCTCTTGTCTACAATATGTTTCTCATCCTCATGTGCACTCTTTACGCCTTCAAGACACGGAAAATCCCGGAAAACTTTAACGAGGCCAAATACATCGGGTTCACTATGTATTCCACTTGTATCGTCTGGTTGGCTTTCGTCCCGATTTATTTCGGCACCAACAACGACTACAAGGTTTACTTATATTTATATATTTATATACATATATTTCATGACATTTTATATCCTGAAACCTTTTTTCAAAATGAAAGTCGCTTCTTTTCACTGAACTACTTCCTGATATTTAAGTGATGAAGAATTTTTTTCTGTTTTCAGATTCAAATAGCGAGTATGTGTATGTGCATCAACATTTCAGCAACAGTAGCCCTAGGCTGCCTCTTATCTCCAAAAGTATACCTAGTTCTCTTCCAGCCTTCCAAGAATGTTAGATCCGGACAACCCCATGTAAGTTTTTTTTTCATACTTTACAGGAATCTTTAGTTGTTCTTTTTCCGTCTATTTTCCCTCGAGGGCAGCCCGAAGTTGATTCACCTCCTAGGTGATTACTAAGTGCATCAACTATCCGTTCATTCTTTTTACGGTAAAAAGTACGTCAAGCACACAGAGTTGCATTAAAACTTCAAATGAGACACGTCTTGCAGATTACTTTTTTACGATCTCTCATCCTTTATAATTTCCATTACTAACCATTCTATCTATTTAAAAGTACTCTATTCATAAGAAAACTAATCTCCTAAATTCTAGCTTTTTACTGGTTTAATAAACCGTTTTCGTATAAGAACGAGATTTTATATGAAGTTAATCATCATAAATAAATAAGAAAAAGATTTATTTTATTTAGAATAATTTGCAGTGACATGTATTTTCGTGGTGTATTGAAATTGAGCGTTATTTATCTCTTGGATTTGACACTTATCACAAATCTTTGGGAAATATCAAATAAAGAATTTTTAGTTTTCCCATAACTATGAAACGGGCTGACATAAAGGGGATAATATTAAAAATATGTAATCATTCAGATTGAATAAAATGGTCATATAAAGCAGATCTAGAAAAAGGGAATCTGTCGAATTTGAATAAATGACAAAGATCGGGACAGTTCGGAATATCTGGAAGAGAATATAAATCCTAGATCGCCTCCATACCATTGGGTATAAACTTGAATAATATAAATCGCACGAATTTCCTATACACACCTGCAGTTTAGCGAGAACATAACTCGAAGCATTGAGCTGAGAATAAATTTTACAGGGAATAGGAAACTTTCCACCAACCCGCATCCTTACTCAATACAGCTTTTAAATAGGTACGACATAACTGAAATTAATTTTTTTTCTGAAATAAAGTTTGAAAAATTTATTTTTTGTTATTTATGGGAAATATACCTTCAAAAGTTTGTTTAAAAATTGGGTACAAAGAATAAGAAATCATTTTTAAATTATTACATAGAAGATTTATTAATTCTTATCATCTATTAGTCGATTATATTTGGTAACAAAATTCTTGGTGAAAAAACTTATTAGGAATTTTCATCAGAAAATATCGAGAGTAACATTTCGATATTTCAAGATCACAAAAATAAGGAAAAAAATTCTAAACTTAAAGAAAATAAAAATACGTTAATGAATAAAATAAATAATTTTTTGCAGAAAAAACAGAAAACTTTCTTTTATAGTTTCTTAAATCAATTCTAATGATCTGTAGATTTCTTTGCTAACTTTTCCTTTCTTTGTTTTGTGAATTTTTCCGCATATTCTAATAAAAAAGCAATTCTTCCGTTTGCGATCGCCTTATTTTTTCTGATTTTGTCTTCGATTTCTTCTTCACTTTCGACGATCTCGACCTTTTCGATCGTTTCTATCTTTTCTACATCTTCCACTGTTTCTACCTTTTCGACCGCTTCTACATCTTCGACCTTTTTCACCTTCTCTATCTTTTCTACATCTTCGACCTTTTCCACCTTCTCTATCTTTTCTACTTCTTCGACTGTTTCTATCTTTTCGACCGTTTTTACGTCTTCGACCTTTTCCATCTTCTCTATCTTTTCTACCTCTTCCACTGTTTCTGTTTTTTCTACCATTTTTACGTCTTCGGTTTTTTCCACCTCTTCTATCTTTTCTACCTCTTCCACTGTTTCTATCTTTTCGATCGATTTTACATCTTTGGTCTTTTCCACCTTCTCTATCTTTTCTACCTTTTCTATCTTTTTTACCTTATCTACCTTTTTGACTTTTTCGACCTTCTGCACATTCTGGACCTTCTTGATCTTTTTGGCCTTTTTGAACTTTTCGTACTGTGTGATTCCATTTTCATCTCTGATTACCTCCTTGGGCTGGCATTTGTCAGTGTGCATTTTTAATCCAACCACGCGAACTTCAGAGCCACAAAGATTGCAAACTAGGATGATATCTTGCAGTAACTAAAACCAAATAAAAGTATCTATTGTATTTCAGTTACATATTTCAAAGGCAATTTCAAATTACGTTTAATTCAAATTGTAAATTCCTAGGTCATTATTTGCAATTATCATACACCGATTATTTATCTCTTGTTTGCGTGATCTAGATTTCTAGGAGATCCAATTTAATTGTCAGCAAAACATTCTAAAAATAGTTCATTCATTGAACTCCACTTCTTATTTTACCTTCTCCTTATTTTTTAGATAGAGGTTTTTTAACGACCCTACAAATTGTACTCGTAGTTCGCGACCTAAATTTAGAAATATGGGTGAAATTAGTGTTGAGTATTTACTTGCATTCAACACAAAGAGAGCATCCTCTACAATACATATATGTTGTATCAATGAACCATTTTAAGATTCTTTAAAGTTCAATATTCTAATAATATTACGTTAATGGTGAATAATTTCCAGAATTATGTTCACTTCGAATACATTCCTAATACGAATAACAGAATTTAATTAGAAGCTTAATAACTTCGCATGTTGGGTCACTCTCATTTTATGAATTCAATTTCAATAAATTTAAAACATCCTTATTCGTTTTATTATATCTCATAATATTAATTAATAGAAATACTTACCCCAATCATATTATTTCACCTTTTTATTCACTTTCAGAACAAAATAATTATCTGAACGTCCAGTAACCGAGAAGAACACTAATTTTCCTCTCTATAGCAATCGCTAGCAATTTTGTGTGCTTGACGAGTTTTTGTTTGGAGAAAGACCTCAAGGACAGGATCCGAGAGGATTGTTTACACTTTGTCATTCAAGTGAAAATCGGGTAAACTCGGTTTGACTTTGTTTATTTCCGAAACTTTCTACATCCCCCCCTCCAGGAAGATAATGAAATGGAAACTTCGTTTCAATTAAGAGTTAATGAATGCCAATAGTAAGAAACAGTGGCGTATATAAGGGGGGGAGGATCAGAAGATCAATCCCCCCCATGAGTCTTTTAATATCACGCTAGAATTAAGAAAATTACTCTGTTCCATGTTTATTCATGTTTATACTTGAATTTTTTACCAAGTCATATCCCCCCCATCGAAAAAAGAAATAATAAATACTATATTAAATACTAAATAATAATAATAATAATAATAATAAATTAATTAAAACAATAAAAGAATTAAATTGATTAATATTATATGATTTGTAAATATGATAGCTATTATTTCAATTATATGATGATTCTATAATAAGAGGGACCTTTTATATTTATATGCGGAAAAAATGAGGGAAATCGTCCGGGAATTTCGTGGGTAGAATTTATTAGACACTCTCTTTTATGTAATGACATATATTGCCATAAAACCTTGTTGCCTTTTTTATTCTAGACAAGTGGTACTCAGGGTACCCAGCGTGCAGTGTACAGTATGCGGTTTGCAACAGCTCGAAGTCAGACAATGCTGAGTGTAACGTCGGGTTCTAGAAGTAGCCCACCTCCGACATTACCTCGAGTAGGTTCACGCAGTGGAGGTGAACCGAAGCACGCGAATGGTGAGCCACAGCGAAGCCTAGCCACAAGCCCTTCAGTGGAGGAAACCTCCCTTAGCTAGGTCGCCCTCATACATCTCCCTCCCTGTCCAGAGCATCATGCCACTGGCACCAAAGGGTCCGAAACCTCACGAAATTCGATGCAGAAGGCCGAGAAGGAGGTGTATGAGGCAAAAAAGACCAGTGATGAGGACAACGAGTGCAAACTCTCCACCGTGCCTGAGCTTCCTGAGCTCACAGATCCATCCAGCCCACCCACCCACACTCTTAGGTCCAATCAGGATCTTACTGAATACAGAAACGGGTCTTTCACCAACTCCATGTCGGTAAGTTTCCTTTTTTCTTTTTTCTTTTTCCGTTTTCACTTCTTGATTTTCTTGCAAGGGATTCAACTGGAAATGTGTTTTCATAATAAGTATTTTCTTAATAGATACTAAGCATTCTTATGATATCGAAATTCTATACAGATCATCTAATTAAAAAGCATAAAATTGTTTTTCAGGCTGCAGAATCTATGGAGAACGTAGATATGGAAATTATTCTCAGTATTTCAGAAAAAGTGTCCTCAAAATCTCCACCGATAAACTATCTTTCGGAGGATCAAATACTACATAGTGCGTCTCCAACCTTTTCTGAAATTTCCTCGCAGTAAGACATTCGAGAAAGATCAACTATTATCGGACATCTGATTAGTGAAGTACCAGCTCTCAGGGAATTCCAATCACGAACTTCTTCCGACATAGTAACAAACGTGCTAAATAACTCATTTTCACATCGAAGCCCTGAGATCTTCTTACCAAGTCTTCGAAGATTGGTTTAATCTTCGCCTCGTAAAATTTTAAAAAGTCGTGCATAAAGAATCGCAAAACAAGCGATTGCACAACTCAAAGTTGTAAAACAAGAATGTTGAAGAGAATTTGTAAAATCGAATCAACTTTAAAAGAACTTTTGAAAATTACAAAACTTTGATTTCGATAGCGAAATTAATGTTTCTACTAACAATTTAAAAGAAAGAAGTTTTTATAGCAATATCAAATTTTTTCAAACGAAACACCAATTTAAAAAGATTTCATATATTTCTTCCGATTCGCTTGATAAATCATTCTTGAAGTCCTGAAGCGAAGTTATTAATCCCACAATGGGTTTTATCTAGTCCCTATTCAAAAAAGTCTCTACGAATCTCTTCCGTTTTTAAAATGGTTTTTATCAAAAATGTTGGACACGGAGCTGAACAAAAACTGCTTTTTCCAATACGCAGCTTTGATTTCCAAGAGTCATTGCACTTCCCTTGTTCTCTCATATGGAAAAAATTTGTTGATACAATTGAGGTATTGATTACTCCTTAAAAATTGTACAAAACCTTGATAATTCCAACTTTTGTTCTTTTTTTTTTATTAATGCCAATATCTTTTTCTCAGATGTTGCGTTCTATATATAAAATGCTCATTTAATCAAAGATCTCTCGCGTGCCAAAACATTGAAGTAAGTTCCAAAATTGGAATGTACTTTATATGTTGTTATGAAACAAGAGGCTGAAACTAGGATGAATATTGAATAAGTTTATATGCGTTGAAGTAAGTCTTCCATTTTCCTTAAAACAATATTTCGAACTTGGTGCGTATCTTAAGAAATGATTCATGATTTTAAGAAGTTATTTAGAATCTTATATCTGCGTTGTTTCAAATATATTAACAAACTCTTCTGATAGAGTTTACTAATTCTTTACTTTTTAAAATGCTTTTAACTAGTCCCTGAGGCTAGTTAAAATATCTTACTAAAGAGATCAGATTTTTCTCGAGAAGGAAGATACCTAATTATTTTAGTATTTTTAGTAAACTCGGAATTTCCAAAGTGAGTAAAGAAATGTTTGCCGTCAGTTAGAAGAAATCAATAGGTAACTTGATTCATAAACTAGTATCGATATCCACAGAAATCCTATATTGAGTGGTGCATCTTCCACATCCCTATACAGTCGACACAGTAAATACAGTCCTATTTCGCACAAAAACGTTCCCACGATCAAAAAAAAATATTTACCAAAACTCTCATCTCTACTTTGCAAACCAACGGTCAACATTTAATGAAATAAGACAAAATATAGATTCTAATGTATCAATTTTCCCAAATTGCCCCATTTAGTTATTTCGATTATTTACATTAATAAACCACTCAGGCTTCCAACTACCTTATACTTTTTCTACTTTAAAAAATTTTTTACATTCTTATTTGTATTAAAAAACTATTAAATTTACTGAAAGATTCTATTTTAGAACTGTGCGAACATTTTATTTTGTATAAAAATTTATAATAATGGGAAGAATGGTTACAGTTCAAAATTGAGCAACTTCAAATTAAAAGGTTGAAAAGTTCGCAGTGATTTGAAAGCTTTCAGAATAAATTTTAAAGAAACATATCAACTTGAATAATTTTAAATTACGGTATAAAAGTTTCTGATTGTAAACTGATTTCAATAAAAGCTATTTAAGTATTTTGCAGCAGTTTATACATTTTCTTGTTGAAAAAGAAGATACAATTAATAATTCTTAAAATAAATAGTTTTTAGTAAATGTGACACTTGAAATCAAAATATCGGAAGCTTGAGAGCTGTTATGAGTTATGTCCAGTAAAATCAGACAGTATCAATTAATGGTAATAAACATAAAGAAATATATGAATTGGTGAATCTGTTGTATTCCAGTTGATCAATTCAAAATAGATTTCCTACATAAATATATAATATCGATTCAATTTCATCGAAAGCTACTTTATTATGATTTGGAGACTGCCTGAGGGTTTGCGCAAAAGTTTCGTTTCATGTTAAACATGAGTTGGTACATTCCGTAATTTTATTTTTGAAATTCCAGAAAACAATTTCTTATTAATCTTACAATTTTCAAGTATTGAGTGAATAAATATAAGGAAAGAGAATATTAAAATTAACGAAATCATATTAAAAAAAAAAGGAAAAATTGAGGACGCATTGAATTTTAAATCTTCACGTATCCGGAGAATTTGTCTCCCGTCGGCTTTTTAAATGCATAGACTGCAATTTTGTACAGTTTTTGTATTAAAATTCGTTAAAAAATTTGATCACTTTGCCAAATGTACTCAGCGAAATAAATCCAGTAACTTTTTTCGTAATAGAAGTTCATATCATAAAAGTTACGAAAACACGTGAAACGTGAGCAATACTCTTATTGCAAAAATATACCAATTTTTTATCCCCGATTATTAACATTTTACTTTTCAAATAAATACTAAGATGATCAGATATATATTTTTTCTTTGTTTATTTTAATCTAAAATTAATAAATATAATCGGGGATTCAAAAAAGGACGTTTGCCATTTTATAAACGCTTATTTCCTGCCAAATAATTCAGAGTAAAGTCGAGAGACTCAAAAAATATAAATACTGAAAAATAGTTTGATGCTAATCACTTAATTAATAACATAAGTGTGCGGGAGGAACTGTAAAATAATAGATCTATCAGTGTTCGTTTCTTACGTTCTTGTTGCCTACGCGTAATAAAATAGTTTTTAAAAATTATCAACTTGCGGCACGAAAAGAATTGCTAGATAAGTCCACTGTTTAAGTCCCATAAAAGGTCTGACAACAAAATGTTCTTTTAATCTCAACATCAGAAGATTTCAAGTCAGAGAAACACTTCCCTTTGGAATTGAAAATGAATGATTTTTTAAAATTAACTATATTGTAAACTTTATGTATACATAAGAGAAAAAATGTACATACAAGTTAAATCAAATATTGATAACTTTAATAATTAATTACAATGGATGGTTAATTATAAAGTAATCGACAAATAGGAAGAGATCGATTGCCCACAATCAATCGTACAAAAATTTCCATTATGTAAATACGTACTAAGGCAATTTGCTTATTAATTTGTTTTTGTTTTTAATTTAAAATTAAAATTTTGCCCAGAATTAATTTACAGAAAAATGTAATATGAATACTCTTATAAACTTTACTATTTAATACCAACGTATAAAATATTATGCCAATCCAAATCTTTATTATTTAACACTATTACAGCTTCAATCAAAAATTAACTAGGAAGTACACCACAAGCATATAGACTTGAAATACCGCATTCTCGAGATTATTATTATTATTTTTAAGACACGATTATTAAGTTTGTTCAATAGACACTATGTGTAATTACTTTGTAAATAAAATGAAAGACTATGGGTGATGAAACTGAAATAGTATTAGAGGCATTTTGAGCGTGAAGCAAAAATGCATAGATTTAATAATATTGTCGATAGAGATAAATAAAAAGACCTAGAGCCTTTTAATTGAAATCTCTGGTGTTAAATCATTCTTTTAAATTCAAACTTTCTTCCATTCTCTATTAGGGACAATTCAATTATTCTCTAACCATTAATATTTAAAGATTAGAATTCACAATTCAAAAAGACAGAGTTGCTAATCTCAAAATTGTTTCTGCTTATTTAAAATGAAGCAAATAAAAATAAAAGCTTCGAAATACATCTTTATTATTTTAGACAGACATTTGAAGTTTGTATTATAGAAAATCCTTAACTTTTCTCTAAACTTCCTTGACCAACAATACATACTACATGAAAGGCTCCTAAAGATGAAATCTCATGATTTTGAAACGTATAGATATAATATAAGAGATTGAAATAAAATAATATAATTGTTATGAATGCTTCATTGATTGTTAGTATTACTTACATCAAAGGATGGTCGTCAATCCTAAAAATGCATACCTTATTGACAGTATTATAAAAGTCAGTGTTGTAATAAAAATTATAGTATAAGAAATTAATAAAAACCAAAGTATTCTAAATCATAGTAGCTCTAAGTTAAAAAGTACACCTTACATATAAAAGGACAAGTTCAGCAAGAAATGCAAGCTTATGTGGGAAAGATTGAACTTATCTGTTATGAAAGAATCTAATCACATTAAGTGATATATAAAATCGAAATTTTAGGCTGTTATTATTAATTTAAGTCGAATGTTTTATAAACGTAACGTGTAAATATTAATATTAAAATTTAATATTTGAAAACAATTTCAAAGAAATGGGAAAAGCTTTAGATGTTAGGAGTAAAATTCACGAGGTAAATTACTATCTTATGTAAATTAATTTTTATTTAATTTCCTGAAATTACGAACTTCATTAAATTCCCTTTCATTGCCTCGTATAGAAGATGGTAAAATTATATAAAGATACAATTGTAAATATTTTATACTTTTCATTTAAAAATGTACGTTATTTTATATTACATTGTAAATAAACCATAAAGGCCATCGAACTATGTATTTCTAACCATAGAAATCTTTCAGATTTAATCTCTGGATTAATCTCGCAATTTTGATAATATTTCAAAGGAAATTGGAAAAAATATTGAATTAAATAAATATGGGATTTTTCTGGAGATGCACATTAAAAACAAGTGCATATCTGTTGAGGCTAAACAAGGATATTTATTTGTATGTAGTAAAAAATAAAGAATAAAATTAACTTGAGTGAATGATTGAATGTTTAAACATTTAAAAAATTGTTAAAGTACGATTATCTTTGTATGCGAATGTTAGAGTTAGAGAACGAAAATTAGATACTCATGATTAGAATGTGGTTGTCGATTTTTAGAAAATTGCATTCAAACTCGAATTAGTTAGAAGTAGGTAGACCTCGAAATGACAAAGTTGTCTCCTTTTCTTTTGTAAATATGGATTGATGATAAGTATGTTTAACTCGAACTCGTTTTACATTAATCTTGGTAATCTTACGAAATGAAAAATTTGGAAGACAAAATTACTTTCGATTTAAGGTAATTTGAAGAATGTAGAATGTCGAATTGAAAAAATAGCACTGAAAATTCAAAAATTTCATAAATAAGATGCGTTTAGTCAATTATCAGAGCGCAAAAAAAGCAAAAAATGATTAAATAAATTAATCTTTCATGCAGTAACTCACAACATTTTTGATACTCATAGTTAATTTGAGTTCAGAGAATATTCACAGTGTTTAATTCTTGAAACGGCCGAGTGTCGTGAGTAATTAAAAGATTGGCGGTTGTAATCTTCGATATACCCTAACCGATGATTGAATTTCCTTATGTCCTTATATTATATTTATTACAACTTTAATATATTCTATAATAAATGTTGTCGAGAAAACAAATTTTGTGAACTTATTTTCTAGTGAATCCAGTATTCCGACAATAATGAAATAGGATTCTTGTTTGTAAAAATATAATATATACATCTTAATATTAATAGGACGATTATTTACACGTATTGTATACGAATTACGGTTTGTTGTATCGCACCTTCTGTCGATCTTGATGACCTCGGTATTCAGTGATCATTAGTTTGCATAGGAAGAGATGAAATACAAGTATCAAGAAGCCGATTGTTACCCAAAAGAATGTGGGTAAACCTCCTAGTTGATGGCCATGCTTATGTAAAGCCAAAACATTGTGATCATGTGCAGGTGCTAAAATTTAACTTGAATTCATTATATGTACTTTTATTTAAAAATATGATAAAATTTTGTTGAGAAAAAATCAAGTTAGCAAATTTTAAAACATCTTAATAACCATCAGAAAATAAATCATAAAAGAAATAAAATCTTACCTTCGTCAATTGTGTGAACGTGAAGCGCATTTCGCAGATCTTGCATATGCTGATGATCTGATGTAATATACAGAATAGCAGTCAAAGGTTTCGTCAATTTCACCGGGAAAATTGTATACAATTGGTTTAGTGGAACCGGATCATCGAGACATCCAGCATCACATGCAAAATAAACGCTATCACTGCGATCCAATGCGACTCCCAAGACTGCTCTGTTGTCCTCATTAACAGTAACAGAAATATTGAGGTGCGTTACATTTCCATAACTTATTCGTCTGAAAATTGTTTAAATTAATTATTTACACGATTTTTTAAATTTTTTTGTCTTCTAAATTTTTAACCGTTAATTACTAGAAACCTACCTGAATAAATAATCTCGATGAAGATACTGGGGATCGATATTGAATTCGAGATGCTGATTGCTGAATCTCAATCCTCCAAGACTTAAGACAATCGCTTGTTGGACTGCCGAAGGATTTCCGGTTGTGAGATGATGGCAGCCTTGTTTTTCTAATGTTATTAACCAAGCATGAACTATTTCATTCACAGCATCTATTGTCGAAGTTTCTTTCCATAATTTTGGCGCATCTCTGTTTAAAGAATAAGAATAATTTTTAATTGACAGACGACCGGTACCTTCAATTGATAAAGTATGTTTACGTAATGTTGCTTGGAAGATTATTTTATACTATAATCTTTGAAGCTTACAAGGTATGATGTCCTCTATAACATCCCTCGTTGTTCGAAACAGTTTTCTCCACATCAGCAATACCTTTCGGTACTTGTGACAACACATAATACATTGTAGAATTGATCTTATGTCCGTTGATAGCATCTTTTGCTTTAGATTCACTAATTCTGAATCCTGTATACCAGTAGCTCTGCCACAGATTCACATGATCAGTTTTTAATCCTCGCTGTTGACGTGTTAAAGCTTTCTTCATAACCTGAAATAAAAAAAATTAAAGTAAAATACTTTTTTTTTATTCTAATTATAATAAATAAATTTTAATTTCCATAAAATTAATTTTTTCATACATCTATCGCCTTTCTCTGAGTCGAATCACGTTCAACGTGATACTGTTCAGAAGTTACAGCATCGCTGTAACGAATACTGGAAATAAATTCGTATCTCGAAGAACTTCTCGCTTTAACTTGAAGAACTTTCGGCGGGACTTTGTAAACTATTGATACTACAATAACTTTATTCGAATCAGGCAATTGTACGTATCCAGAAGTCAAGCTGAACTCGTGAATCGTTCCGTCAACTTGAATTCTAAATAGAAATTAGAATTAATAAATAATTTGTTTAAATAATTCAAGCCTTGTCGAAATTATATGAGAATTGAATAATTCATTACTTGAGTGGTTCGGTGTGAGAATCGCTCCAATGAGCCGAAGTTTGTGACTTCAAGGCAACTTCTTGAGAGAGTGCAGAAGGATTTGCAACCTTTATATCTTGCACCAGGATTCCATCTAAATTTCTGTGCGCATAATACTGTGAGACTATGAAATAACCGTCTCTAAGGCACTGATACTTGTAAACTACTCCTGTCGTATAATGTGTGACTGTAGCTTCTCTGTAGGAGCTTCCTTCAGGTAAAGCAGGCGAGATCAATGGCTGCCAATGCACTGGCAAAGATAAGGTTCTCCCGTGCTTTATGTAAAGCCAAGCTTCAGGCAAAATGGGAATACCATAGATACCATTGCCGATATAAGGTAAATATTGATGATCCGTTTCTTCCGGTGGATCATGCAGAACGTTCGCATTGTAATCCACGATGTCAAAATAAAAACTTGCCAGTCTCTCATTCATACAGTGATCTTCAAATGCTGAAAAAAAATTAATACAAATTTAGTACTCTGATTTACATTGAAAGTAAATGATATTCATTGAATTAACCTAATGATAGTGAAAACAAAAATCACTTACAAAATGGTATTTATATGAAAATCTGATTCTGTTTTTGGTTTAAAATTCTCGGAAATTTATTTATAACCATAAAATATTATTTTATAGATCTTAATTACCTTCTATTGGTTTTCCACTGCCCGAGAAAAGCCACTGAGCGAAAGGAGGTCCAAGATAAAGTATAATTGCTCCAGAAATTACTAAGAGCACAAGGATTTTTCGATAAGAATAATTGCCATCAAACAATCTTCGCATTCTTTTTCCGAACTCATGAATAACAAATATTCCTCCGGGCCTCATTTTGAATATAATTATTAAATAATAACTAATAGAAAAGTAGTAAAACCAGGCAAATTTATCTTGTGAATATGTGGTTATTGCAAATGTCAGAGGACATAACCTGCTCTTTCTTCCAAAACACTTTGTGAGTTTTGCTTACACAACAAAGATGAATATTGGACATTTTAGTATCTTAACAAATTCATTATTCCGAATCATAATATTCATTTTTTTAGCAACTGCTATTGATTAATTGTTGAATTTATGACATTTTTAACAAGTAAACAAACCCGACCTTGTCAACCAAAAGCCCGGAACCACGAACCACCGACCGAACACCCCGAACACGACCGAACCATCCGGAACTGTTCCACTGCATCATGGGAAAATTTGTTCAATCCTAGATCCAATCAGCAGCGGCAACAGTTTCAAAATTTGAATCGCGCGCCAGATTACAGCCAATGACAGACTTATTTCTCTAGTGGGAAATTTGCGATATAAATCGATTATCGATTAACGTGGCGGGAAAATTTTAAATCAACAAAACTCTTCGACATGTTTGTTTACGGGAATCAATTAGTTTTTATGATTAAAAAAAAATTCATATGTGTTCAATATTCATTATACGTATATACTAAAATCAGTAATTTGAATGTTCAACAAACATGGATTTAATTCCTAATAATAGATCAAACTAATAAAAAAAAACAAGATACTTACTTAAAATATGTTAATAATTATTCTCATTAATTTCTAAAGAGTGAATTGTTTCAGAATATGCGATCAGTTAACTTTTGCAGATTACATCAGCAAATTTAATTTTTCAAACAATAATTAATTCTAAATAATTTTAAATTTTCTAAAAGAAATAAAATAAAATAAAATAATATAAAAATGGAGTAATTTTGTGGAATATTGAGAGAAATGATTAATTGTTATTCAATGAATTCGTCCATTGAAAAAGTTTCAAATAGATTGAAGTTTTTATTGAATAAGAAGGTATCAATGTATAGATTTTACGTAATTTTTATTTAAAAAAAAAAAATCATAATTTTATAATGGACAATATAATTTTTTTTATTACTGACAAATTTTAAAATAAAAAAACTGCATCTTTTTTTCTCCTTCGACGCCTTCGACTCGAAGGCTTCCTCACGTTTCCGATGAACGAAATGGCGATATAGCAAGACTAGGAAGCAGTGATATATCCGGAGGGTTCACGTGACACCGATCCATCCCCGCATCCGTTATGGGTATAACAGACCATCGCACAGACGCGGGAACAGAGATCAACTCCCTTAACGGATCTAAAAGTCTGAGATGATACCAGATTTGGCTGGAACTATAACTGAGCACTGAATCCTGCCATTTATTAACCCCCGGATATTTATTCAAGCATGCAAACATACGTATATAATACATAAATATACAACAACATATACAACCTCTCACACAATTTATTTTTTCCGGTCGTCCTATAAATTTTCTACTTTAAGGGCATGTGGCAATTACCATATGATCAAATTCAATAATCTAAATTTGCTCATGTGGTAATTACTACATGCCCTTAAAGATCCTCAAACTTTATTCTTCAAATACATTTTTATTTCTAAAGTCTTCACACCTCTAAAAAAAAAAATATATAGAAAACCTATATCTAATGATCCGAAAAAAAAATTTCGTTTTATCGATTTCTCAAATTTTCACTGTCGAAACCATTTATTATAGTTCGTTTTATGAGATTGTCATAATTCCGAAATGTGCGATATTGGTTTTTATGAGAGGACTTTCTTCTAGTTTATATCCACCCTTCGATATTAATGGTTGTTCTTAGTATTATATATATAATATATTATAAAAATGAATCAAGTTGTGGAAGTCATATTTAACAATTAAAGCTTAATTTTATTAATTTAATTTACTCTAACTGAATCAGCAAGGAGAAATAATAAAAAAATGATTCTACAATATACAAACAAAAGCCTCAGAAAACAGATTGATTGGAACTAAGAAAACGTTTGGTTAAATTAATCAAACGCTTTTTTTTAATTCAAATATTTTATTTAACCTTGTAGCAATAATATGTTTATTTTATTCAATCAAACTTTTTTCTGAGTTTAAGATGAAACGTGATTATATCAGATATTTTCTTTCTTCCTGTATGATCGTAATACGGCCTATAACCGAATCTGTACTTGACAATCAATAGTTGCAATGCTTTTTTTCTGAACACGAACTCGATGTAACTGACAAGAAAATTAATCGTTTCTGTAGGTCTACCTCGTTTCTCTTCTAAATCTGTCGGGAAATTTCTTTTTATAGTGTTGAATAAAACTCCCAGATATAAGGATAATCATAAAAAGATGAAATCAATTAAATGAGGAAAGTATGTTAAAGAATCAAACATAAAAATAGAAAAAAAAATAAAGGATATATGTAGATACTATAAGTAAGTTTAACTATTTGTTATAAATAATGAGATATGGTCGTCTGCTGGTAATAAAATTCTGCTGGATGTGCACTTAGTGCAAAGCAAGCATTGCACGTGCATATGCTAGGGAGAGGATTATCCCAAATGACGAGAGGATGTGCGAGAAGTGGCGCGGGAACTTGACATCCATTTGTTATTCAAGGAAATAGGGTAAAATCTGTGAAAATCTTGTAAGTATTTTCTGTACATTTTTGCTTTACCAAAAAAATATTTTAAAAATATTTTGGAATCTTATTTTCATGTTAAATAAAAATTAAAAATTGATAATGCTGTATTTATCGTAAAACTTTATTATTTAATAAAGGAAATTAATATTAAAAAATTCAACTTTAAAACTTGTCATTTAAGTCCCGCAGCTGTAATCGTATAATCTTGGCTTTAATCAGTCTTCCGACACTTGAGAGTGTTATACATATTGATTAAGTGAGGAAGTTCGAGTTTTAAGCTTCAAGTTCAAACTTTTGAAAGTTCTCCTATTAAAATTAAATGCGAGTTGAGATCACTTAGTTTTGGGGTTTAGTTGATAGAAATTTTAATGAAAATTAGAATAATGAACTGCTAAAAATAATAATTTTCATTCATCTATTATTTAATTTTAGTTTCGTTTTTTTGTCTTTCTTTTACCATTTTTCTATCTTTATATTTTTTTTTTTATTTTCCGAGAGAATGAGTTAGCATTACCACTTTTTTTTAGTCTTTTATTTTCTACAAACTTCTCCCCTAAAACTAATTGCTTCCTTTTAAGAAAAATGGGGTTGCACGTGTGACAAATGGCTGACTATTGCGTTCTGTTACCACTATACGTTCCCGGAATATACCCATTCTTAGTGAAATTTTATATCCTTTGGATTCGAACCCTTCAATTTTCCTCTAAATCTTACTTTCTTTTTACGAAAGCTCCCCAATTTATGATAGTGATAATCCAAAAGCTTGCACAAAAACTCAAGGTTATTAACTTTTCTATTTTTCTATTACGACATGTGTACAGGTATATTAAATGAAGAAATTTTTTACAAACAGGTAAATTAAATTGGTTGCTTTAATACGAAAAATTAATTATTATTCGCAGCACTAGATACGAGGGATATAAGTATATCCTAAAAGAAAAGCATTGTGGCGATATTAATTTTCTATTCAGAATCTCGGTCCCGATAGGAAGGGAATACGTGTCAGAATATTTCCCTCTTGGAATTTCAATTTAAAGAAGAAAGCCGGGAAAAAGTCTTCGCCCTTGCATCTAGCTTTTCAACGGTATAGGAATTTTTTCTCTCTGTTGTCTGCTCACAAAATAGAGAAGGTCAGAAGATGGATCGATCAGCTCCCAGAACGACGATAAATCCAACCCGGGTGATGGTCCCGAGGGACAAATTTGGACACGCGGACTTACAATCTTCTAATAAAAAAAGAAAAGAAATTGAATACAAGTCCAGTAGCGAGTTTATAGTTTGAAGTTTAGCAAAATTTATGAAAATGAACCCAGAGAGAATATAACTTTTATCGTCAGATAAGCTAGTGGCCGTAAGTTTAGAAATTTTAAGAAGGAGCTTTTAAAGCGTTTCCGTATTCAAATCGTCTTATCAATCGACTTTAATACAAAATTCAGATCGAAAAGCCTTTTTATCAATTTTTTAACTTTTCAGATTGTAATATTTCAATTCTTTTAAATATTAATCATGAGAATCTTTAAAATTCTTAATAACTTATGTTTAATACACTGTAGAATTTTTATCTGTGATACACTTATCTTTAAATAAAGACAATGACTTTTGTATAAAACAATTGGAAGTACTGGAAAAAAGGCATTGTTTCTTTTGAAACGAATTGGGATAATGGGAGTCAGAAAGTTAGAATAGAAGTCTGTGTGTCAGTTTCGTTTTCATCTCCTGGTTTTCACATTTCGTGATGACTTAGAAGACACAAGAAAGTTAAAATATTGTAGAAATAATATATATATTTATATTAAGAGGAGTTTAGGCTTAAGTTGAAGTCAACCGATCGATTATACATCATTTTAAGGAATTGTAAGGGGTTTCAAAGGAAGAAAATACTTGAATACTCATATTCCTACAAATATTCCTGAATATTACTTCGGGAATATATGCTTGGTACACGAAAATTCAGAGTGGTTGATCTCTTGACTTATACACAGATCAGAACAGAACGGAACAAAATATAACCGGTTTCCGTGGGTTCTTTTTACTTTTTCTTATCATAAATGCCATTAGGATAAATCGTCATTGGAAAGTAAAGCTAAGCAAGCTTTGCTGGCCTGGGGTTTCGCAAAGCGATGTCAACTTGATGATGATATACTGTTGCGATCTTGGGGTTCCCCCACTACACGAGGAACGTTGATGATCTGCACCAGATGTGTGATATCGGCCGTGGTGGAGGCACCCAGCGTAAGGGTGGATGCTGGATGTTCTATGCTGGAGCGGGTGAGGTGGGTTGGTTGATGGAGGCCGAGGATCGAAAAAGAGGGTGGATGGGGTGGTGGGGTCGGACCATAGGCAGGGGTCAGGGGGTAGGGAGCAGGGGAAGATCCCCATTTTTCTTCTCCCGACCGATCCGCACCAGGTCCAGGGAGGCACGGCGATTTCAGTTCTTCGTGGGCTTCACGACGGCTCGCACACGCGTTTCTCCCCAACGATCGATTCCAGGAAACGCGCACGTTTCCCAGCATCCTTTTCCTCTCTACCAAAAGTTCTAAACACCCTCCTGGTGATTTCAGTGCATTTGTGTCGTCGAACCCGTCGAAAACTATCCATTCACCTTTCCTCATCAACAACATTGCCAAAATCACTTTCAAATCTTACCGCCGAAAATAAAACATCTCGTTTTTATCGAATCGCGTCTGTGCTATCTCATTTTCCAGTGTGTGTGTGCGCACGGATTTCCACAAATTCAACCCTCAGCCTTTGATCTATAACGACGGCGAGGACACCATCAAAGGTTCGTTATTTCGTATTCCAAACTCTTCGCGCGCTTTTTACCTCGAGAAAATAAACCGGAAATCATCTTGTCATTTAAATATACCTTGCATAGAAATATTAATAGGGATATGTGTAACTACATGAAGCATAATATTCCTTTGAATAATATATTTTAGTTGTAGAAATTTGAATTATGAATGAGAAGAAAATTCATTTAATTGTTAATTAATTCAATTTGACTGTTCTTACATTTTGAATTTTCAATGCCAAATGTAATTAGCTATTAAAAAGACGTCGATTATAATTAAAAAATGGAGATTTAAAATGTGCATAAAGGTGTCGAGATTTAAGGCCGTGGGCACAGCAACGAACACATCCTCGACTAATTAGAATATAGCTGTTTTTTATGAGCGTGGAAGAGGAAGAGGGAGCCGATGGTTTAGGAGGGGGGAGGGAAAGTGGGGAGAGGGGGCGAAGAACATGATGGTGATATATTTTATTACACGGACCCCCTGCCGGACATGCATATTTAACGCTTCTATGTTCGATGAATTCGCCGTATATACCCACAGCAGATCCGAATTGGGCCATCGGGAAATTGGGTAAAATTCCGTCGGGCTAGTCCCATTTTTTTACCATTTTCACGGTCCTTAACCCATTCTACCCTTTTTATAAAATAAATTACTATCTGTAGCTCGCACAGTGAAGAATAAAATTTCTGGGTTAAAAAAGCTTAAGGTCTAGTTATAAATTAAGCATAATATTTATGCGAAAATGGGTGTCCGAAAAAATAATATTATGTATTATTCACATTTCCTTAATTTATATTAAGACAGACTCGGTGTTACTATAACATTTTGTTTTTATTATTGACCCAATTTTCATATTCGTAAGAATTTTCATTTATTCTGGATATTTCTGGGAATTAATTACTTTCTCTTTTTACATTTCTTTTCATCACTTTTCAATTCTTTGGGCCACCGAGTTTGGCGGAAGCCAGCCGATGAAGACTGGAAATTCGCTGGGATATGCGATAACCGATTAAATCGGCGAAGCGTATTAAGACGAACTTTTTTTTGCTTCTCGAGTCACTTTTTAAGATGAAGAGTTGAGAATTTTTTTCAAATGAAAGAGAGTTTTCCTGCCTTTAATGTATTTTTAAGAATCCTTTTACGATATGATTAATATATTGGCTCATTTTTTTAATAAAAGATTAATGAGAAGACTTCATGAACAAGTGTCATTTAATTACTTTTTTTATGAAATTATATACAACGCCTCTAGTTTAATAACAATTCGAAAATTTTAAGATTATGTAAATTTAATACTTTATAAATAATTGAAACAATTTCAAATAGACCAAGACTTTACGAAATAAAATAGATTGAAAAAATGTAAATTTTTAAGTAGAAAACAAAGTCGATGTAGGTGATAACTGATAAGAAATGTAAAGAAGTTCGGTCTACATAATTTCAAACATAAATTTTAAGAAAATGTATTTTAAGATAAACTTTACAAATCTTATAAGAAAGCCCTTTCTACTTTATCAAACTCCATCGCCTCTGTAACAAGAATATATTTAAAATTTAAATTTTCAACTACGTGATTTGGTTCCTTTTTTTATCAATTATCTAATCTCAATTTTTTATCACTATGTAACTTCCTGGCCAATTTATCTATTAAGAAGAATAACCTTCACTCTTTCTTTAAACTCTATGCATAATGAGATAGCGAATATAAAAATAACCCAACTCACTCTTAATTAAATTCCTTGACCCTTGGTGACTCACTTATAAGTGAAACTATTCTTTCAATTTCGAACAAATTATCTCAATACATATGTTCTTTTTAATCATGATTTTTTTATTCCCGGTAAAATGATTTGATATTAAATTCTGTGACTAGATCTGAAAGAGTGCTATTTATAATACCGCAAAGAAATTTTTTTTTTATTTTTGAAAGAAATGATGTAAAATATTACAAAACAAAAATTCTGAAATTTGAATTTTTAATTTTTAATTTTACGATTACACTCTAGTGGAAAATGTCGGACAATGTCACGTGTTCATATATATAGAGATATACACGTAAAAAGTGTGAAAGAAACGAACGAAATACCTTCGTTGACATCGAGTTGGCTACGATCCAAAAGCAGGAAGCACGTATATTCACTGAAGAATCAACAGGGCGAAAAAAGGCTGACAAGAGTATGATTACTCTCCCCTTTCACCCAGGGTTAATTCGCACAAAGATATTTTTCATATTGAAAAAACAAAATTCATTGTATTCTAATTCTAATACCTACCGTAAAATCAATATTAAATTAATTTGCTGCAGAACTTATTTTAAATTGTAGACAAGTAAGAAAAATGCCATCTCTAAGAAAAAGCAATTTTTAAATACACGTGTAAGCTCACGTGAATGAAATCCACTGAGTCTTAAGTAGTAAAAGGCGAAACGGAAAAGGTAGAGCAATTTTCTCGTTAAAGGTCGTTGAGTGACCAGACTCGGAGTTTTTAATCGATTGGTTCAAACTTAATTAACGTATGTAAAATGAGACTCTTACATTTAAAATTTTCATTCAGACAATCAAGTTGAAACACAGCATTTAAATAATATAAAATTTGTACATACTAGTTTTCACAAATAATGTTTTTTCAGAGATAATGAAAACTTTCCGAACAAGTGAGAAGTTTTTTTATAGTTCTGGTCACACTATGATGCAAAATAATAAGTGACCTCTCTTTTATTTTGTTGAAAATGATAATTGTCTCGAAATTTAATTTAGAAAGTTAATCAAAACTTGTATATTAATTTTATTTTGTAAGTTTTTTCACTTTTTACAGTTTCAAGTAAATATGTAATATCTTTCAGAATAATTATTTCTTTTTCAAAGGGACTGAAATTCCAAACTGCAATATATAATTTAATTTTATGCAGCTTTTTTCATATCAGAAAAAACCATAGATGTTCTTAAAGACAACTTTCACCATCAATCGTCTGATTTTGACAAAAGAATAGGGCTCGTGTAAAAGGAGATAAGAACTGTCAAAGAAGTTTATCAAAATTGATTGCAGACATTATTGATAGAATGATTCGGTGATTTATAGTATAAAATTAAATTCAGGATGAGAAATCTCATCAATATCTTCTTAGGGAGTGTGGGAAGTATAAAAAAAAGTGCTTAATTTAAAAATGAAATAATTAAAAGCCAGAATTTAAACTTTTTAATACTCAATGTAGGGATCTCAATGTAACTCATAAAGGAAGCTAATCTTCAACGGGTAATTAGGAATCTGATTAAGATCTCTTGCCTCGGGAGAGACATGACGATTTTAGGCACTTGATGTTCGATCTTGACACTTTGCTAAGTGGCAACCATTGTCTTTTCTCGAAACTGGAACGATTGGGTAATCGGTTTCCGCAGTTTTTCTCTAGGCAAAATTGCCCTGGGCTTTCGGGCACGGTATACTTTTTAAAATTGGGGCTTGTCCGAAATTACCCCTTATATTTAAGGAAGTAAAAAATGTATTCTAAATAAAAGTTACGACGCCCTTTACATATTCTGAATTTCTGATTCACGTTTGAATGATTAACAATTGAAGGTCTTTAATTTTCAATTATTTTTTTATAGAAAGAGTAGTTTGAATATCTTTATCTTTATATCCATCTTATGTAAATTTTATTTTATTCAAAATATATACAAGAGTTTTTACACTCTTATAAAATTTCTCCCTGTTTGGCGAAAGCAAAGAACACTTTATCGCGAAACTTCTATTTTCTCAGCAAGTCTGAAGCACAAAGTATATAAAATTACTTTTTAAACTCATCCCCCTTGAAGGACAGTTCACCTTATGCATTTTATGTCGTATTTAAACTGTGGAATTTTATTTCAAGATACGAACTCCACTTTCACATTATTATTTTGAAGAACGAAAAACTTTTGCACTGTCATAACTTATTTAATTGAATAAAGAACTATCGAATAGCAACTTTAGATTTACAATAATAAATATTTTTCATTAAAACTAGGCTATTTACCTCCGCCTGTATGAAATAGAGGTAAATGACCTAGTTTAACAAAACATATTTATTATTCCGAGCGTAAAGTTGGGGAAACTAAATTTGCTCTTATGGTGATCACCACATGCCTTTATTAACTTTAAATTCATTTGAGTAAATGAATTTAATTATTAATGAATTAATTTGATTATTTCACAAAATATAATAGTGTATAAAGGTATCTCATGAAATTTAAGCCAGAAGGAATTTACGTTACAGCCTTTGAAGTTCCAATGTACTATAAACTGTACTTGCACAATGTATTTGTACATCCAAAACAGTTGGTGGGGTCGCAATGTACGCAATACGGTTTACGAATTAATGGCCCTCCTGATAATGACAGAGATGGTAACGACATGGAGTGAGCGCTAGGCAGAAATATAGCTCTATATAACCTTTTTATTCGACATCAAGTAGATAAAAGCAAATTTATGAAATAATAAAACGAAATTAAAGATATCAAGATTTAATTTTGTATAAAAAGCTATAATTGTAAACGTAACTGGAACTTTTCGTGAAACAAAAAATTAAAGCAGTTCAAATTAGAGCTCCTCGCAGATTTCTGTTGCCTTTTCCTCTCCTGATCTAGAACAATAAAATTAAAAACTTAATAAAAGTAAAAATTTAATATTTAATATATAATAAAATTCTTCTTAAAAATCTGAAATGATGATTAAACGAAAAAAATGGTTATAACTGTTTTTATTTCAGATTCGCTGTTATGTCTCGACAACAACTTCCTGGTTGAAGGGCATCCTTTTAAAGTCTGTGTCTTCTGGAACGAGAAGGTAGCAGAGCGTTTAGGCAAATAAGAGGCACCAACTGTTGAAACATGACGGAGACCTCGAGAGATCCAGAACTGGTGGACTCAGAGAATACCGATGGAGCCAAAACGTCTCTCAATGTAACATGTCCATCAACAACTAAGCAGCTTCCACTCCGGGAAACATGGAGCACCAAACTGGATTTTATCCTCAGCGTGGTAAACATTTTCGATCAAGTATTTAATCCTCTTAAGAGCCTTATTAAGAGCCACCAGCAGCAAAAACTGTTCTGCTAATGGAAGGCTTATAATCATAAACATCGAAAATGATAACTATTATATACTACCCCTGATTTATATATTCCATTCAGCCTAAGTATAAAATGCAGATTGCAAGACATTTAATTTTCAAATATTTCTACTAATTGGTCTTACCAAAAATGACATTTTGATTGGCTTTATTAATTCATTACGTCATAATTTTATCTTGAAAAAGTGGAAAAATTGGTTTCCTAGCCCATATATTTCAATTTTCTTAATCACCAATAAAATGTCTGACTATGATAATCCTTTTCTACTTAAGCTGCCTGTTGCTCCCCACTGCGGCACAACGATTTAGTAGGGAAAGTCTCTCATAGTAAGACGCATGTTACTGCCAAAAAAAAACCTTTTACCCTCTTAACAACCTTAAATTTGGATTTTCATCATGAGAGATGATTCCTGATGAAATGCAATATATTAAGTAGAAAAGGCAGGTCTAAAAACTCTCTACAAGATTTTGCAGAGATGCATATTGAATACACAAATCATAAAAAAATTGAATGTCATAATCCAAGAATGTGTATCATCACACTCGTGAATACATTCTGCGAATTCTTTTCACTCTGACCGCAGTACGAATGCTTGGATTTGCACAGTTGGAATTAAACCTGGTATTCTAATTACACGTTTATAGGTTGGTCTCGCCATCGGTCTGGGAAATGTATGGCGATTTCCATATCTCTGCTACAAAAATGGAGGGGGTGCTTTTCTCATTCCTTATTTTGTGACCCTTATACTTGCCGGTATTCCCATGTTTTTCATGGAACTGGCATTAGGACAAATGTTAACAATTGGTGGCCTGGGCGTCTTTAAGATAGCGCCTTTATTCAAAGGAATCGGATATGCGGCTGCTGTCATGTCCTGCTGGATGAATGTCTACTATATCGTCATTCTTGCCTGGGCAATATTCTACTTCTTCATGTCCATGCGTTCTGGTTAGTGATTTGGGCTCATCAATTACGAAAAATGACATATTTCACTCTATTAAAAAATATTACTACAATTCTTGAAAATTGAATAGTCCTCATACTTCATTATTATGGTTTTATTGTCTAATCTATTTTCGAGGAATAATAATTATTGTACATATTTTACATGTGATATTTTTCATATATTGCCTTGTGTTAAAATTTTGGATACATAAAAGTAGAATTGAAATTTCAAGGTGGGAAGTTTCTGATATATGAAACAGTGTTATTTTTGAGTAAAACGTCCTAGATTTCGACAGCGAGCCTAATCAAAGCTTCGCTAAGCCGTGATTACAAACGCGACATAGAAACGCTGAGAATCCTCGAAAACCGATGGCACTCGATAATCAATGTTCTAGTATTTCATCATTCCTCTTCTGTACCACAGAATTACCCTGGGGCAGCTGTAACAACTGGTGGAATACGAAATATTGCATCAACCCTTACTTGAGGAAAACCCTGCCATGTTGGAATACAACGTCCAAGGGACATACTCTCGTCAAAATGTGCAGTCTTAATCAAGTCAACGTTTCCTGGCCTGATCTCACAGATCCTGTTAAAGAATTTTGGGAGTTAGTATCATAAAAGTTATAATTTTTAGATTTAATATTATAGACTGATAATTTTTCATTTACCGAGGGATTAACAACTCATGAAATTATGTGTACACTTTTAAAATATTTTAAATCTCTTGAAATATCTGAATTCACTTGAATTCTCCTGAAGTCACTTGAAATTTCTTGAAATCATTGAATTTCTCTGAAATATCCGAAGGCACTTAAAGTCATAAAATAATTTACAATTGCTTAAGATTATTTTCTAATTATTCTTTTCACCTGTTTATTATCTTATATTTATGTATTTCACTTATCATCAAGAAGTATGCTTTTTTATCTTTATCCTAATAAAAATGTATCTTTCTCATTTTTTAATAACTATGATGTTTCAAAATTTTCTAGGCGAAGAGCACTTCAAATCACCGATGGTGTAGAGCATGTGGGCACTATAAGATGGGAGTTAGCAGGAACCCTTTTACTGGTTTGGATAATGTGTTATTTTTGCATCTGGAAAGGAGTAAAGTGGACTGGGAAGGTCGTTTATTTCACGGCTCTCTTTCCCTACGTACTTCTCACGGTTCTACTGATCCGAGGGATTACACTCCCCGGTGCTTTCGATGGCATCAAGTTCTATGTGATGCCTAATTTATCGAAATTGAAGGAATCCGAGGTAATCGATTATTTTTATCAGAAACCATTCTATCCATTCGACCTTTCTCATGCCCAAAGCTTCCGGAATGAAATACACTCATGAGTGTATTTCATTCCGGAAGCCAAAATAATTATTATGAAATAATTGAAAAGGTTTATTGCTTTATTACAAAATATAAAAGAGTGAAAAAAAAATATCCAGAAAACGCGAAACAAGCACAATAGACAATTGGCTACACAAGCGTGAAAAAAATACATAAGCTGTGTTCTTTAGACTCTGCCACACCCTCAAAAACTGCCCTTACTGAACTAAGCTGAGATGGTATGTGAATTTATTCCACTTGGTGGATTTTTTTACCTTCAGTTAAGAGTAATCTATGGAATAAATCTATAAGCCACCCATAAGATCGGTAGATTTGAGCTTTATTTCCAAGGATAAATTTTATCCGAAAGCTAAGGGATTTTAGATAATTCCGATCCCTATGAGAGTTCTACCCTTATCAAAGATGAGTGTACATACTCTCCCCTGAAGGTTGGCTTAGATCTAAAGTTGGAAGTGTAATTAATGTCATACGAGAGCAATGATTGATCATCACATTATATCATCTCATTCTTCATCTTTAACTTGTCTCTAATTATTATTAAATGCATTTCGAACTAATTGACTGAAGAATAATCATTGATGATGATAATCATTTAATCCACCATATTTATGTTCATAAAAATCTAAAGATTTAACCCTGCACCTATGAAATCGTGAAAAACATTGTTTTTACTGGCTTCAGTGCCAAACGCTTCATATGGCATATTTTATGGCCGATCGTTCCACTTTCTAATTCATTAATTCAATCAACTTGATTTTCGAATTTATCGAGTCATTAATATGAAATGCTGAAGAGAGTTCAGCAATACCGGAACGTACAGCTAATTATATACACTAAAATTAAAAAAATTTTAATTTCTTGATTCTCATACAACTATTTTGAAAATATTTCAGGTGTGGATAGATGCAGTAACCCAGATCTTCTTTTCTTATGGTCTCGGACTGGGTACTCTAGTGGCCTTGGGTAGCTACAACAAATTCAATAACAACGTATACAAAGACGCTCTTATCGTATGCGCGGTAAATTCGTCGACAAGTATGTTCGCCGGCTTTGTTATTTTCTCAGTTGTCGGTTTTATGGCCCATGAACAAGGAAGACCGGTAGCCGAGGTGGCAGCTTCCGGTCCGGGGTTGGCCTTCCTTGCGTATCCTTCCGCAGTACTTCAACTTCCAGGAGCCCCCGTTTGGGCTTGTCTCTTTTTCTTCATGCTACTGCTGATAGGACTTGACTCACAGTTTTGTACTATGGAAGGATTTATCACTGCTATGGTAAAATATTTCATCTTATCTCTTACCAAAATTTAAACTCCCCTTTGAATTAGAAGTGGAAGGCATTGGGTTTGAATTAATATTTCATTTAAAATCAGGGTGACCAAATGTCGGGGAAGTTCGGGAAATCAGGGATTTTTAATACTTTTCTGTCAGGGAAATTTTTCTGAGTCAGGGAAAATGTTTAATTTTAAAATGATTTCAAGACAGTTATACAATTTTTTAAATATTGATTATAGGTCGATGAATGGCCCAAGTTACTTCGGCCACGGAAGGAACTATTTATAGGACTAGTCTGTGTCCTATCCTATATTATTGGCCTCTCTTGTATATCACAGGGCGGAATGTATGTCTTCCAAATATTGGACTCTTATGCCGTGTCTGGTTTCTGTTTATTGTTCCTTATTTTCTTCGAGTGCATTGCTATTAGTTGGGCCTTTGGCGTCAATCGATTCTATGAGGGTCTGCGAGATATGATTGGTTACTACCCTCTCATTTGGTGGAAGTTTTGTTGGACAGTCACCACACCATTGATCTGCATTGTAAGTATATTATCTATAATTTGTTACTATATAATCAGAATTATCATATTATTTTTACACAAAGCATTTTTATATATACATACCTGCATATGCATTTTTTCGGTTATATTATATTCCTTACTTTTGCTAGAGATTTGTCACTTTATGAAATACTTTTTACATTTTCTTAGGGTGTGTTCATCTTTAATCTGGTCCAGTGGAAACCGATTACGTATCTCGATTACGAATATCCATGGTGGTCACATGTTTTCGGCTGGTTTACAGCATTGTCCTCGATGCTTTGCATACCAGGTTACATGATATATGCATGGGTATCTACACCAGGAGATGCACGAACAGTAAGTATATACAGAATATTCGGAAATATCAGAATGATCGACCCTTCGGCGAATTCAAAAGAGTTAAAACTTAAAAAGAAATACAAATTTTATAGAAATGCAGGCTGCTGATTCGAATAGAAGATGATGTGACAACGTTAAGAACGAGAATGGGTCAGCCTCCAGTGGAACTGACACCTTTATAAGCTTAATGCTTAACAGATATAATAAATAATTATTTATCAGGTCATTAAGGTCGTGACTTAATGGTCAGGTGCGTGACAGCGAACCGCCGGTCGGAATTTCGCACAGAAAATGATAATATATAATGCTTATAACGATATATATTTGCTGCCTGTTGCATTACTTCGACTTATAAATCAAACACCATGTGAACGTAAAATAATGTTGGTCGATATCATTCTTACTGTTTACTATTATAAACGTACACTGTTAAAAATGAATTCCATGGGTAATAATATTCAGTATTTATACACAAAATAAGTATGAAGTCAAAACATTAAAAAAAGGCTAAAAACATTTAGATCCCATAATAATTAGAAGGAAATTATTAGAAATTTGTGGAAACACCAAAAACGTATTCTACTTTTGTAGAATTTGTATAACTTTTTACAGTGTACGTATAAAAAAAAATATATATATATTTATCTTTATTTATCTATCTGCTTCTACAGTTTCAGCGAGTAGAATAATATTAAATTGTTGTCGCTTAAAAAAATCGTAGCAAATTAGTGAATTTTCGCAAATATTAAAAATTATTATAACAAGCTCGAATTTTCAGATGGAACAGTTTTGAAAAATAAGTTTGACGAAACGTTTTATAGAGAATATTATATATATATACACATTTTCGAATTCTTCCTTTTTATCAAATTGAAACATCTTTCAGTATTTGATGAAGAATCAGTATTAAAATATAAAATAGACAGAAATAAAATGAACCAAAAATCAAATATGCACTCTTTCTTGTTCGATAATATATTTCAAGTTGACCATATCGAATATTGACCACTCTTACGTATACAAATGTATAAAAAACCTTACGAGTAACAATATTTTGAAATATTAGTGCCAAAATTATCTAAGGATAATTTTTGTAGTCACAGAAAAGGAAAGACTTTTTGACACGTTCGCAAATCGATGTTCGAGCAACGATGTTAACTTTTAAACCTTTACCTTCGTGTAACTGATATGACAATAATTTTACGTAATTTTAAGATACTTCCGATCCCTACACCGACAAAAAAATTATCAAGAACAATAAGCCTGAAGAAATTTGTTCACTTGTATTTACTTTCACTAATATTTTCTACAATATTTATTTTAAATGATTAAAAATGAAGTATTATTTAATGCATTTTTTAATTAATAATTTTAAAAAGAAATAATCTAAATTTCAAATTGATATACAATTTTTCGAATTTTAAATTTTACACTTTTTTGTCGGTGTTTTCACGCTGCGGACTAAAAATGTGCCGAGTGTACAGTTCTTCCAAAAAAATGTAATATAATTATTAATTAATACTATATATATATATACACACGTGTTAGAGGTACATTCGCAATGTTATTCTTATATCGTCTATAAAATTATTGTAGCATTTACGTAACTACTGCGCAACACAAAGCAGTTCCGCTACTGCAACTGTGGCAGACGCACAAAAAATGTTTTAAACTATTATAACTTTAACACGAGAGAGTGCTATAAAATATTGAAAAACTATTTTTATTTCACAAATATTTTTAATTCAATTCTAAAAGTAAATTTTAGGGTTTGTAAAAAATGATATCAATTTTATTTATCTTATGAAAAGATTAAACTATGTCAGTCAATTCATTATAATCAATGTAATTTGAACTACAATGAAATTCTGTTTTTATTTTATTTTAATAGCTCACCTTGATATTGTCAATCAAAGACTAAAAAGTCTACGAAAAAGGTCTAATTAAATATGCCTGTCCTTGCATTCCTAAATATTCTAGATTTTTTAGAACTGCCAGAACCAATTTTTGAAAATTTTGTAATTACTTTTTCAATATTAAAATTTCATGTGATTTAAATAACTTCAGGAAGTAATATATACTTGAAATTGAATTAAAATCTTTTATTTGATTAAAAATATGTATTCGAATACACTCAGAAAATAGTTTATGAGTGAAGTGTCATAAATTTTTACAAATTTATTAAAACTTAAAGGAAATATTTTTTAAAATTGGTTCTGTAATGTCAAATGCAAATACTTACTGACCTTAGAAGACTAGTGTTTGTACTCTAGTTCTGAAGGTGTTCAACACCAATTAACCAAACGTAAAATTAAGATCATTAATCGCATTAAGATCTTGGAAAAAAAATTCCAAATACCTAGTGATTTCGTCGTTAAAGAATTTTCGACTATAACCGCAATTATTATATATTAAAATAGAAAAGTAGCAAAATCTATTTATTAATAGAGAATAAGTAATGCACAGTGACTCTGGAGGGGGACCACTGTGTGTATCTGAAAAAATTTAATCAAAGTAAAATGTTACCTGAGAGACATCCATTAACGCAGTGTTGCTTAGATTTAAGAAAGGTTGGACAACATATCGATTTACCGATAATAACGTTAAACTTAGGAGAGAAACGCCTCAAAAAATGGGTTTCCTATTGAAAAAATCCATAAAAAATTATAAATTATTAAATAATTAATTAATCATTCAGATAATACTATTATATATTTAGTAATTAAATTATTGATTCAAATAGGGAACCCATCAAGCTTGGATTATTAAATGCAGATTGAAATGTATTTTTAGTTAATTAGAGTGGCGTCACATTAAATTATTAATTTTTTATTTAAATTTAAAATTATTACTGTTAATTAAAGTCGGATTTACTCCCGAAGATACCTTTCTTAAAATAATTATAATAACTTGTTTCCATAGGTAAATTAATGAATTAAAAAATTTTTCAAATTAAACTTATTAACATGTTTTTTAAGTCATGTCACGATAACGAATCTCGATATTAACTCGTTTCGCCTAGACTGTTAAAAATTCTAGATATATTGATATATTCATTAACTGTTAATCTTCACGAATTCATGTCAATCACTATTTTTAGCGATCATTTTACAAGACTTAGAGCAACACAACTCTGCTTTATGCTTCGGCAGAAGCATCATAAGCTGAAAATAATAGTTGTTAAGTATATCAAAGGCTTTACACAGCGAGTATATAAAAAAGTTGAAATCAATATTATATGCGATATTCCTCATCTGTAAACAGCTCACGTAAAGTTAGAAATATCCGAGTCTTCCTGAAAATAGCATATCAAATATATCATATCACAGTAAATCATGTGCAATTTATGTGACACGTAATTTAAATAATTTAGCGCGTGACTATTCATTAAAATCTGATTTTACCGCGCATGCTACTAAAGGGAGGTTTCTGTCATATTGACAAAAAGACAGATGGGTACCTGTTTTTTTCTCAATATAATAGTTACGATTTTTATATTATTTATTCAGTTTGTTATTTAATATGTATGTGTTTGAAAATTAGGTGCCAACATATCATATACTTTTTTGCTCCATGTATTACTTATAACTTTTTATCAGTCTTTGTATTATTTAATTAAATCTTAAGTATTGATATTGTTTAAGTATTTTTAATTTTATGAAGTTTATAAACTGCAACTATTATTTATTAGTTGTTACTGAATAATGAATAGTTCGTACGTGAGTGTACCTTTGTTAATGTGTAGGACCTTCTTGAATGTAATCTATGGATGTAATCAAATAAATGATAATTATTAATGATAATTTAGGCTTTATTCACTTAATAATTCCAACTGTACCTATGCTTGCTTAACTTAACTTTGAATTTGTTTAGTAATAAATATTCAAAATACGATATTGAAATAAATGTTAAATATGTTGAGCAATCATGGGTGCGGTTACTGGTTGGATTGGTGGCCGCTTGGAATTAATTAAACATTTTTTAAACTAAAATTGCATATGGGTCGTAATTAAAAGATAAAATATTACCATGTATAAAATTTATTTTGTACATAATCTGAAATACTCAGAGTACAACAGTAGAAAAAGAAATATAAATAAATGTATACAATAAACTGTTTCTTCACAAAATGAACCAAAAGTAAAAAAATTGAAAAATTCCACATACACATATAAATCCTAAGGTATACGACATAATTCTCTGTATGATGCTTAACATATAATAAATACCCAGATTATAATTCAAGCTTTTTTTGTACACATATTCGTGAAAATTAAAGTGAACTGTATTATATGTATCTGGGTATACTTGGACGGAAATTTGTTCTATTGTACAACGTGATATTTTAAACTTTAGTTCTAAGGTAAAGAATAAAACATTTAATTCTAAATCCGCTTCAATCTCAAATATAATAAAATATGACAAGTACTCTTCATTTTAAAACTTGTTAAAATTAATTTAAATGCAAAATAAGCGTCATACGCTTGTGCAACAATTTGATTAATAACATGATAAAAAGTTGATATTATTGTCGATTATTTGAAATTTGAAATAGAATACAAATAAAATGCGGAATGCATCTGATCAACTTGTGCTTTTAAAATCAGAATAAAGTAAAACTAATACAATATAATTTGTTTTTAATTAGTTCAAAGAAAATTGAATTCAATTCTAAATTGAGTTGCAGATTATCATCTAACGTTAATAAAAAAATACTGCTTATCTATTTTCTAGAGCTTATTCACATTATTTTACAATAGCTGCTCGTCGCAAATAAGTGTATTGCATTTAGTTATTTTTGTACTTTTAATTTTGCATTGCATTTGTCATTTAATGGAAAATATCATTCGATTCAAAATATACCTAGTTTAAAAAAAATGATTAACAAAAGCAGAAACGCCAGTCAGTTTCACTAACATTGAGAATTCTTTTAACTAATATCTCAAATTTTTAAATTATTTCCTCAAACACGAAAGTAATATAAAAAGTTGTGTTCTATATTTTTACTCTTATATAGATTTTTTTATCTACTCTGATTTCAAAAAATTCTCTCATATAAAATCCAACTTATCACTGGATTACCTTGAAAATTTTCAAGGTAAGAACACTTATGGAAGGAAAGAGGCGTTTTGCTTTAGAAGCTTATCACGCTTAGATCATTAAATGATTAAACAAGGCAATATAGAGGGTGATTACTCAAATCACGGAAAAAAATTGCCGGTATTCAAAATGGTAAAATTTAGTGTTGCAGTAGCCACCGTACGATATTACCTTATGAGATTACATCTCCGATATATTAATTTCAAGAAATTAGTCGTATCTTAAGTTTACCGAAATTGAAAAAAATTAAGAAGAAACAAACAGGCCAGAATCAAAGCGCTATTAAGCATCTTATTGGCTGCAGTGCTTCTAAATAATTCCGTATCTCCCATTTGGAAAGTGTGTGTAGGGCTCGACATACGTCCATCACCTCCTAAACTGTAGGCAAGTACTCGAAGATGATATGCTTTTCCAGGTCTTAAATTATCAATATAAGCCTCCAGATTTTTTCCAGTTGGAATCAACGTATCATTAGCAGTACTCATATCTTGATCTACTTCCCAAACCCGAACCTTATAACCAATCAATGGTTCTTCATCCAAACTTGGTTGAACATAACGCCAAGTCACGCGAACAGTTGACGGATTGACCTTGTGAACGTGAACCGCAGAAGGAGGTTTTTGCGGCGCCTTTCGCCAGGTTCTTTCCAAATATCTTTCACTTTCAGGTCCTTCTCCAGCGGAATTATAAGCCATGACCTTGACGTAATAATATGTATCAGGCTTGAGACCAACAACAAGAGATGTAGGCTTGGTCGTTCTGGAAAGATAATAGGTGGCAGTTTCCTCGGGCTTGTTTTCCAACCAATACTTGATCCTGTGACCTATGAGTTTTCCTCTGACTCTTTCGCGAGTTTGTTCGATTGGTTCCCAAGTGACATTCAGGGCAGTACTATTATAGCTGCGAGCGTAAACTTGCTGTGGAGCGACCTGGGGCATATCTTCTGCGCTGAATATCGTTACCGGTTCGGAAATAGGACCAATGCCTATGTCGTTGACAACTTGGATCTTGACTTCATATTCAGTGTAATAGTAATTATGAGGAATTTGCACGACAGCGATTCCGATATTTCCGTATTGTTTTAGGTCTAGGGATTGGAATTCGGTGTCGTGGTGCTTCCTACGCCAGAAGACCTTGTAGTATATTCCAGGCCCATTTTGATCTGCAGATGGCAAAGGATCCCATTTAATTGTAAGGTCACCAATCTTACCACCACCGCCTCCGATGTTCTTGGGGAGTTTGAATGGCTTGTCAGATGGAGTACTGTATTGGGGAGTTGGAGCTGATGGAGGTCCATAGCCATATTCATTGAAAGCAGAAACCCGAAATTCATAGGTAGTAAAGGGACTCAAAACGTTTTCGAGAATTGCTTCCTTACGGCCATTGTATCTATCCACGACATTTGCTCTAATATCTGAAAAAAATAGAAGAAAAAAAATCGTATGAAAAATAGGAGTAGTTATAATGAAGATAGAGTCAGGTGTGAATGAAAGGAAACTTTTACTTACTTTCACTGATATTAAACCAGGTGTTATTCCAATTCGTCCTAGCGCTCACAGTGTACATTAAAATGTCCTTTCCGTTGAAAGCTCCATCGGTCCAATGAAGAGTTACCGTTGATTTGACAATCGTGGCAACCTGAATGCCTCCAGGAGGACCAGGAGGACCTTCTATATAAACAATCGTTCTGCTAACAATCCTACTCACAGCGCTTTTAACTACACATTCATATTCTCCACCTTCGGCCATCGTAGCATTAATGATTTCTAAGATTCCTCCTTCCACCATTATATGCCTATTGCTTATTAAATCTTTATCCCTGATGCGCATTCTGTTATGCATCCAAATGTATGCGACATCCAACATTTCATCAGTATCAGCATGGCAACGTAAGGTTTGATTCCAACCAACAGCAGTTATGATTCGAGGTGGCAACATTTCCGTGAATCTCGGTCCACGCAAAACTATTAATCTTCCTCTAGTCTCGTCAGTTCCGTATTGATTTGAAGCAGTGCAGGAGTACATTCCTTCGTCATCTCGAGAGACTGGACTGATTATTAAATTTCCAGTTTGAAGAATCCTTCGTCTTCCTCCAGCGCCAATAACATTTCCATCTTTTTTCCAGACGAATTTAGGTCTTGGGGCTGCTTCGGGATTACAAACAATGGTTATATTTCCTCCCTCGGATGCGTATGTCTCGGATTCCAAAGGTCTCTTCTTGAAAGATGGTTTCAAAGACAAAACTCTTAATTGAGCAGAAGAGTATTTCGTCTTCAACTGATTCGTAGCACTACATTGGTACATGGCTTGATCTCTTTCCGGATCAACTCTAGTGATCTTCATCACATTATCTTGAATGAAATACCGATCTCTATCCTCTGGGGCCAAATTATATTCATTCAATATCTCTCCATTGCGAAGCCACTTGTAAGAAACATCCGGAATTCCGAAAGCTTCACAGGTCCAGGTCAATTCTCCTTGAAAATCGACATGCTTATCCGTGAGAGGTATTGTAAAATTAGGTGCAGCTTGTATTGATAAAAGCACGGAGTTTTCTATTGATAGTCGTTCGTTCGTAGCTCGGCAAATATATTCTCCTTGGTCTTCGACATTTACATGCGGAATTATTAGCACTCGATTATAATTAGTCGAATAAGATCCTCGAGGTAAATCAGCGCCTTTTCTTGTCCAGTTGTAGGAAGGTACAGGGCTGAAATATATATTTTTTATTAAGTGATGCTAGGAATTATGGTATAATTATTAAATTATGCAAAAACTTACTATCCAAATGCAATACATTCCAGCCTAACTTCCTCGCCTGCAATTGGAGCTTCAGGGAAAGCCTTCGGGAAATTATTGGCGAATTTCAGTTGCTGGAAAGATGCTGGAATATAAAGTTACATTAGCGAATCAAATCTTCTTACAAATTTAAATTGAAAATTTAGTTTTGAAATCGCATTATTTACTTACAATGAGGATCGACTTTCAAGGGAAAGAAAGGTCCGTTTCGTCCATTGTCCGAAGCAGTGCTCTGCACATTGCAAGAGTACTTCCCGCGATCAATCGGCTCCAAAGCAGAAAAGTACAAAGCCCCATCATAAGACACAAATACTCTCTTATCCTCTTCGACAAAATTTGGAAAATAATCTCGAGCCCAGTAGTACTTTACTCCCGGATAATGCTGAGGTGGATCGCAATAAACAGCTTTTCCCCAATTCTGGTCGCCTCGTTCATCTGGTCTTTTTAGATTAAATTCCATTATATATCCAAAAGCAAGTTCTACACTTTCAGATCTGATAGAACCAAACTCGTTCGTTGCTCGGCAATGATATGATCCTCGATCCAAGGTCTGATTCGGATTGTAGATTATCAATAAACCACCACTTAAGGTGTATCTACTATTTGATAAAGGGTCAATTTTGGAAGCGATCAGTCTATCATTTTCGTATTGTTCCTTGAACCATTCATAAGTCGGAGTTGGATATCCACCAGCGAGGCAACTTAGGGAAACGTCGTTGTTCACTTTCTCTTTTGAGAAATCAAAAACACTACTCACGGGTTGTTTGATAAAATAAGGACCTCT
Organism: Synergus itoensis; assembly: GCA_904066005.1. Classification (NCBI taxonomy): domain Eukaryota; kingdom Metazoa; phylum Arthropoda; class Insecta; order Hymenoptera; family Cynipidae; genus Synergus; species Synergus itoensis. The sequence continues at coordinate 929,277 of CAJFCP010000087.1, forward strand.
AGGAATTTGTAAAGGATTGTCAATATCAATTCCATATTGATATGTACGGTCATCTTCTACCAAGTTATGAAGTACTGAAATGGGAGCTTCACAAATATAAAGTAACTCATCATGACCTGTAAGTTTTTCTAGGCCCCACCGCTTTAAACTGTTGCTGAAGGAATAGGCGAGGAAATCTCTACCAAAAACTCCATCATTTGGTTCGGGAAGGAAGGCATTGTCCATGTTTATAAGCTGGGAGTTGTCGGCCTCATTGGACCAGTAACCACCTTGTAACCTCACTCCAGTGTACCACTTGCGATGCTGCGGATCTTGCCATTGTAGTTGATAGAGGAGAAAGCCATGCTCCTCCAGGGAGTTTATTGTAACCAGATCGCTCTGATAGGCTTGACAATTTCTCCTCGCATCATCTCGAACCCTGATTGGACTTTTTATGAACCGATAACAAGTTTCCTGAAATTTGATCCAATTTTGGGGACACTGGTATTCTTGCTCCTCAAAATAAAGGTTCTGGGCCGATACGAATGCTAATGTGGTCAGAAGTGTGACCAGTAGGTGGAAGCGCTTCATTGTACTTCTCGGTACGCTGTAAGAACGAAAAAAGACATTTTTTTTCAAAATAACGAAAAGTTGTTTAAAGCAAATTTAAAGTTGAAACACTTCAAATTATACTGAACAATTTCATAATTTTTAGTTGTATTACTTGCATTTTCGGAAATAGTGCGGTGAATAGTGCGGGTAGGGTGGGTAGCACTACCCACCCGGAATTCCGAGCAAAAAAAAAAATGTAAAAAGTCCCGATGTTTAAGCACACATGTGCGTGACGAAAAAAAGGAGGACCTCCTCCCCCTTGGTGCTAGGGTGCTACCCACCCGGATTTTTCACTTTTCACTGGGCTTGGCTTATAACATGAAAAAGAATTCATTTAAAATAACTCTGACAATAGTGAGAGCATCGCGAATACCACGTTGCTGGGAAAAATACTTTAAAATTGATGTCACAAGGTTTCTAAATCTACACTAATTAAAGGGAAACAAATTTCTAATTACCTTAAAAGTAAGAGCTTTCAATTTAATTATACGAAAAACGCGTGCAATTAACATATTAGTCATATAAATGCCCTAAGTGTGATGACAGTTAAATGGGAGGGGACAGGGAGTGGCTTTGTTACCACAGAATTAAAACTTTAAATCTTTCAATATATAATTTATAAATGAGAAATTTGACTTGAAAAATTACAATAATAATAGAAAAAACCTTAAATATTATAAATATATATACAAACCTTATTATTAAATGGTCCTTTGCTGTGACATGACAGCGTTTTAACCGAAAAGCATCGAAAAGCAACGTACATACATACGTGTATACTCCTATACTGGACCTGGAGTAATTGGAGAATTGGAGGTTGGAGTTGGTGGAGTGATATTGGCAACGTACGCTCCATCAGTGTCACCAACTGTACCATTCTTCATAACTCAATCCAAAAAATATCTAGTAGTCTCAAGTTGCTTAATTTAATATTAATTTATACAAATATATAATATTCTTTGGCTTTTTCCAATAAATAAATTTCACTGAAAACTAAATAAACAAAAATTTAACTACTGGTTCAAAATGTTTTTTTTTTTTTATTTAAAAGAATGTCAAAAAAACTAAATATTTGAAATTTACCGCGTGAAAAAAGCAGGGCTGACCCAATGGCCCCAACTGGAGCCCCGTACTCTACTGCGCATGCGTTGCACTCGGTATCTGATTGGTTGCTATTCGCGCGTAATTTGAAATGTATAATATTTTTTAGCATTTCAAATTGCGCGCGAATAGCAACCAATCAGGTAACGAGTGCGACGCATGCGCAGTAGAGTACGGGGCTCGAGTTGAGGCCACTGTGGGCTGACCTTGAGGCCATGTGGTAATTACCATAAGAGCAAACTTAGTTTCCCACTTTCCCCTGGTTTCCCCATCACAATTTGACGCTAAAACTACCTCCGTCTGTAGGAAACGAAAAAAATGGCCTAGTTTTAGTTGGTTTTAGCAAAGATATTTTAGGAATAAACATTTATTATTGCAATAGTTGGAGAAACTAGATGGCTCTTATGATAAAGTATCAACTTTACCGACTTGGATTAATCGTATGTTGGTGTCTGGTGTTGATCATGGATCATGTGTGACTTTTTTCACACGTGTGTGTCGTGACTTGTGTTGCTTGTGTTGTGTAGATTGTGTATATCGTGTGACAGATATCCAAGAAATGTTGGATGAAAACATGTGTTATCAAAAAGTAATGTTTTACTTTTAATAAACTTTTTCACAGTCACACAGTCTCTTGCTACTACAATCAGGTCTCTGTAATAATAAATTGCGTTGCAGCCGTTTCATCGGTTTCATCTTTGTATATTTGAGGTTATGTCTTGTGAAAAATCAAGAACTGATGACCTTTGTACGATTTTACTGTGTAAAATTATTCGTTTTCGTAGTCATAAAATATGCTTCCAAATAGTGAATGTCAACAGGGCCAAAACAGACCTATATTTCATGTGCCAGTTTTAAATTTAATGGATTAAAAAAGTAGTAAAATGGATTACCCGGAAGTGGAGGTATTTAATTTTTATTTATTTAATCTGATTGTTTATTTTTCAGAAAATGAAGAAATAACTGAAATCTAAATCTAATGTTTTAGTTTTATTTTGAGAATGTTTTATTTTCTTTATTCAGTAAATTCTCTTTGACGTTACTAAATGAAAATTAATTTTATAAAGTGTATTAGAAGTTATAATTTTGCATGTTATAAATACAAAATTATTGTTTACTTAGATTTTTCTTAATTTAATTCAGTGAAATCATTATATTGTACAAATTATATAAGTATATAATAATAATAATAATCTAATAACAATAATGAGTAAATATATTTCAATTGTTTATCGTTATTAATACATATTGATTCAGTGAGCATTGATCTCACAATTCTGATAAAATTGATAATAGAGTTTTAATATAATTTGTTTAATCTTTTTTAAGGCAAAATTAGTCCTCGAAGCTGAGACTGTTTTTCTCTTAATGAAAAAAGGTTTTCCTATATCTCGTAATGTGAGAGCCCAGTGGAAAATCGAACATTTAGATACAGTAGTAGCAATTCAAAAATCAGCCTTTGAAAATGAAGAGACACCAGAATTGGAAATTGTCTCGGTGCTTCCAAAGGAAAAACCATCTTCTTGGAATGCCGATAATAGCCATCAATTTTTTTATCGAATATCTTCGACGACTTCACTTATATTCCTCGCACATAAATATAGAATGGTTTTCAGTTTAGATCTGAGTCCATCACTTGCTACTTTAGTAAGTTTCTTTTCCTTATTTTTTTTATTAAGTACCTTTCGTATTTTATATTTAGTACCTCAAATATTTTGTTAATGCATATTTATAAAGAAAAATATTTATTGCAGGATGTTCAAAATGGACAAGTTGTTATCGATGAGGTCTGTCTGGCCACAAAAAGATGTTTGGAAGGAATCACCAGACCGGTACATTTTATAATCATGCAAAATTTAATTAGTTTTCATATTTCATTTAATTTAAGTTCTTTAACTTTCCAGTTCATCGTCCCTGGGAGTACAAGACTGATGAAACCGGAGATTTATGTAACAGTAATAGCACATACACCATTTTTTTCAAATCCAGCGCAGCAAGTTTTAGTGCAAGGCTGGCTAGTTACCATGGACAATCTTAGTTCTCTCATGCATTTTATAGAAAAACAGTTGAACATTCTGGAGGAAAAAGTAGCACAAGTTACGGGAGTAATCAATCAGCAATTGGAAACTCAGAGGGCGGAAAGCGAAAGATTGGTCGGAGGTCTTTTTGAAGAGGGAGGCACAAGTATAGGAAATAGTAATAATAATAACAATAACATGTCGAATTTGTCAATGGTTTTGCCGGAAACTAGTTTTGTTAATATGGTACGATATGGGATGCTGGCTCTTTCTCTTCTTCCAGATCATAGTTGTGCGCGTAAGTAATATCAGGGATTTCTTTGAAACTGCGTAGGATACGCCAGAATATAAAATAATATATTACCCTTATTATACAGATTTAGTCATTGTGACTGACGGAATCGTTGCAGTTACGGACGCCCATGTAATGGACTCTGTAATACAACAATTACGAGCGACGACAGTTGCCTGTAGTTTTTTACACGTAGGGAGTTCTTATCATCCACATTGTGCAAATGGATTGGTTCCTTACGAAGATATACTCATTTTTCTCGCTACTGCCACACTCGGAACCTATTTTTCCTTTATTCCACAACTGGTGTGTTTAAAAGTGTTTAAATGAAAATATTCCAATTATTTAAGAAATTTACTTCTAAATATATTCAACATTTTTGTTTTTTAACAGATAACAAACGACGAAATCGATATGAACATTTACCATCGAAATTTTCTTTGCTGGCAATTATACCGTGCTTCCTGTTGCGAAAAAGGATCTTGGAGTTCAACCGACTGGCACATGAAAAAATTTCTTTTCCACGGAGACGATTGTCCCCAAGTCTTGAGAAAAAAGCAGATTGACGAAAAAGTGAAATGCACTTTGAGTAGTTTACTGTGTTGTCGATTACGTGAAGGTTACATGATAAAGAAAATGAATTTGAGAGAAGATTCTCTTGAAATTTGTTTTGTTTTGCCTTGGAAAACACACGTTTTTTTAGAATTTTCGATATCGTGTCCGTGGCAGAAAAGATCCATGGCAATTTGTAATACGATTACGTATACGATAACGATAGAAGGTAAATTAATTATGATAATAAAGAATTTTGCATTAATAGAAAATTTATTTAAATGTAATTAATATAATATTAATATTTCTCTTTATTTTTAGCAACTTATGAGTTCTTGCATGATATCACTTGTTTGTCGAAAAAGCCTTTGAAGTCTCAATATCGACAGCGAGTCGTTTCGCGATTTTGGGCTGCACTAACTTCTCTTACAGAAAGCGACAACATGCTTTCCCATTTTAGTTGGTCTCCAGGATTAGGTTGGACTTGGTATAACATTCCAGACACAATAAAAAGCGGCATGCCGGTTTTTTATCTTCCTACCTACCCGTCTGCTAGTTCTACTCAACTTAGGTACCTATTTTCTAGAAAAATAAACCTTTAGAAATTTTTGATTAATTGTTGAAGGAATATTGTTAATATTATGAAGTGTAAAAATAAGCCCACTTTTTTTGTTTTAGTGATGCGGCTTGCCCCCAATTTGGTCAAATTTGGCAGCCCGTTGTATCCTTAGAGCCTCATCAATGGGCACGTTGGATGCATTGTCAAAGAGTAACTCTGGTTTTGTGTCACGATAAACCTTTACCAAAACATCTCCACCAAGCGAATCAAAGTGGTCGATTTCAATCGGTTCAATATCGACAAGCAGCGGCAGCTCTTTATGGAATGTTGAAAAACTGGGCAACTTTTGTTCTCGTAGATAATTACACTTACGTGCAGTTTATATACAGAGAAGTTGACAAACCACCAGTATCTTTTTCGTTAATAAATGTGAATTGTAGAGCGCTCTGTGTGGTTTTAAATATCGCATTCGCTGGAGGAACAGAAGGAGTTGTAAGGCACAATGTTGTCGCGGATTTGTTGGAAAGACTATCAAAATTAACACTGCCTAGTCGTCCAACTGATCAAAGAGAAACACCTTGTTGTACAATAATACACAAAGCATTGGAAAAAATTTTGATTCGGTACGAACGAATGCCCACCGATTTGAGCACAGTAAAATTTCCGGATGGAACTCAACTCTTGCCTAGAAATTCGCTTCTTTCTGGTGGTCATTTGACGAGTACGCTCTCTAGATATTTATACCATGGTCGATGGTTGTGGTTTGTCAGGAAACCCTTTGTCCAGACAATTCCGGCTATCAGTTTGCCGAGGTTGAATGTTTCTGCGATTGCGAGAATTCTTTCTACCATTACTAAGTAAGTTTAATTAAATAAACCTTACCTTCTAACAAATTCTTTCCTGATTTTTCAAAACAAGAGAACACGTGAAAATTAGATTAGATTTTTACATTAAGTGATGTTTGTTATTCTTATGTAATATTATATTTAATTTCATAGGTATTTTCAAATAATATCAAATTATTAAAGAAGAGTACTACAAAAATTATTATTTTTTTTCAGAATTCGACTATCAGAAGGTTTTAATTTTGCATATTCTGCAGCAGGGATTATAAACATGGTTCGAGAAGTGCAAATGAAAGGCCCGGAAAATAATTCTGCCTTATATCCATGTACTATTCAGTACATTTTATTTCCACCACACATGGTTGTCAATCCAACAATAGAGAGAGACACTGGATCTGAAGAAGATACAGATGAAGGCAAGTATTTATTTTCGAATCCAATTATCCTAATTAATAAACTTAACTTTATTAACATGAAAGTTTTAGCATAAAAAAGGACATGGTTCCAGAAATATCAATTTTATAATTCAATATTTAACATGTAAAAATTATTGTTTAAAGGTGAAGGTGGTACTGAAGATTGTGAGGGATCCGGGGATTTTCAAATTGTCACGGAAATTTGGGTTGAACCCCAATGCGGCCACGTACAAATTCCCTCACATCACAAAGCTGCGTATATGAATTCTCTACAATATCATCAATTACCAGATGCTGTAAGTAAATGATTTCTTATTTTTTATTTTTCGGTTGGTAAGTACATTTATTATATCTCCATCATTAGATTATTTCGATAATTATTATTTGTTGAATCGATCAGATTAATTTAACAAAAATGGTTCTTCATTTTTCTTGATAAGAAAAAAAAGTGTAAATACAATAATGAATTATAAGTGTCCTAACCAGTTATAATGTTCATCTGTGACGGATAATAGTATTTCTCATATTTTAAAGTAAATTAGATGCACCCATATGCATCTTTGGTGTATAAAACGCCCGAAAAACTCTGAAAAGCATTTCTACAGTTCCTTTGACTTGTGTTATCTTGGACCAACCTGATAATACGTGTAATCAGTAACACACAAAGTTATTCTGACCAGCGGATTTCTGAAGTGGTTTATTTTGTCAGGTATGCTTATCTCTACGCAAACACCGGCCGAAGATATTGAAGATTTTAAAGCTTGTTCAGTTTACAGCATGTAGAGTCGCTTTATTCTAAAAACCACTTTTCTTTGAAGTTAAACTTTTTATTCCTGTTTTTTGTTCAATAAATACATAGTTTCATTTATTTTATTTACTTAATTAATTAAATACACATTAATAAATTATTAATTGACTCAAAATTATATACAAGGTGTTTCGAATCAAAAATGTTTCTAAACTGAAATGTGTCATAAGATTAAGATTTGTTCGAATTTGATAGCGATAATTGAAACTAGTTTGAAGGAATTTGGAAATATATCTATTACTAAAAAGAACTTGATTAGATACGACAAATATGGTTGACGGCAATATAACACAAAATAGTTATATTTTATCTCTTAAATGAGGGATAATGAAATATGTTTCTATAAATCTGAATTTCTTAATACGAAGATCTCTACAAGAGATAAAAAAAGTATTGTTTAAATGACTTGCAAAACCAAGTACATAAATAATTACTCGTAACACAGTTCGATTGGAATAATGTCATAATCTTTTTTTATCATCCGACCATTGTCCAGTCTTAATAACTTTGATAAAATCCGTACCTATTCGTACATTTGCATCTTTTTAATTAGTACTCGAAAATTAGATTTTCAAGATACAAACTAAATAAATTAATAATTATTAGAACTTATTTTTCCTGTACTTACCTAATTTATATCCAGATAAATGTAAGTCGGTATATCTCCCACATTTTTAAATATCCCTTGAAGTCTTCAAAAACGCTTTGAAATCGCAAATAATATGAACCTCGATGTATTCCTGAATTTGTAAAAAAATATCTGTATAATTGACTGAAAATTTTAAAATGTCCATGGAATTGACACCCTAATTGAACCATCGCATCGTAGAAGGGATATAAAATTTCTTGGTCTGAGCGCAATGGCTTCTTACCCATTTAAAAATTTGTTTTGAACTTTTATTTTTGGAAATTTATTACAAATAATTCCTTTGCTTGCATAATATCATAAAATATTTTCAAATTTGTAATTTTTACATTGTTAGGATCTGTTTGCACTCGGACCAAGAAATTTCATATCCCTTTCTACGATGCGGCGGTACAATTGTAAATATTATATACTTTATTATAAAAAAAATCATTCATATGGACAGTTTTCCTTGTTGTAATTTTTTATCGACAAGAGAGCGAAGGTTGTAAAACGATTAAATGTATTTTAATCAGATTCGAATCTTTTCTTCTTTGAAGTAGAATTTAGGCTTTCACGTCTGCAATGTGTATCAGAGAATCGTTATCATTATCGGGGTGGGGTTCCGATATCGATGAAGGACTTAGGATTGGATTCCCTATCAGTTGCCTCAGGTATATATAGGGCCCAGGTGTGTTAGGGGCCCGCTAGTGATTGTCTTACCTTTTTTCGGTGAGGTTCTCTCAAATCTTAAACTTTCTTCATTCTCACCCTCCGGATCGCTCGTTGCTTCTCAGTTCATTTCCAAATTAAGTTTTTAATTTTTTCCTGGATCTTCCTCAATGGATTTTTGTGGAAGTCAAGAAGGTGTCTTAGCCTTTTTTTTTAAATCAGGTGTCACTGTGTTCGTAAAATCGTGTTATGTAAGGTGTATTCAGACAGAGAAAAAGCTCAGATAAGAAGATTCCTCGAGTTTTTGTCGCAGGCGGTAGTGTTGATCAGAAATTGCCAGTGGAATGAGCTGAAGGATCTTTTATTTCAAAAGAGTGGCTAGTTTCATTTTTAAGGAATTGAAAAAAGAAGGTAAATTCGACTCAGATTTTTGGAATCTTTTAAAAGTAAAATTCCATAATTTTCTTTGAAAATACATTTTTTTTTATTGTTTTGTTTTTTTGTACATTTAGTTTTTCTTTATCTCATTGTAGATGGAAGCTCATGTTGTAATATATATTTCAGTTTTACAATTTACTTATGTATTATGAATGGAAAGATAATTTTTGAATAAAAATTAAGTACATGAATTTGTAGACATTTAGTAACTTGATCGTAACTTTTTCATGAAATAAATTGTAATATTTGCTTATACGTTATAAATCATCATTGTTTTAAAGAAGTACAATATATTTGAATTTCATGTTGCATCAGTTTCTCGTGATTGTTGGAAAATAATCTGATGTGGATTCTTATCTTCTTTCTTCAAATAGATATTAATACACTTGAGGTGTTTTATTTTACTAGAGTTTTATGAACACACGTCGTTTGTCTTGTTTAAACTCTTTTAAATAAAACTGATTTGTAAAATAAATTTAGAAAATTTTAAAATATCAGAAAAAATAACATTTAAAATGTTCTGATAAAATTAATTTTAATTTATTTAAAAATTACAATCTTATGTAAATTTTAATCTCTTGTAAAATCAAGTTTCAATAATGTAGCAAAGCATTTTAAAAACAGGTGACATGCGTGACCCTGAACTATAGAGAAAGTACAAATAAAATATCATAGTTCATTGAATAAAAAACAAAGATATATTATCGTTTAAGTAGTGCAAATCTCAAATTTTGTTATTTAAAAGTATGCTGAGTACTCAATACTTATGCATATAAGGTTGAATTCAAAAGACGCGTCGTTTTCACAAATAATTATCAGCTTAGCTCTGGAAGTTAATATTGAAAAAATTTTTCAGAATTCTTTTAATTTCTGGATTCCGATTTTTTCTTGGGATGGATAGAAATTTTTTGGATCTACAGCTGACTAACTTTGAGTTGGAAGAGAGGATCTCGACAGTGAGTAAATGCACTCTAGGAATCTGCCAGATCTAACTCTTCCAGCTCAAGATTAATTGGAAAACTTTCGTCTTCTTTCGTCCTTCATCGATCATCAACTCCAAGAACTTAAAAATCAGCCAATGGAATTTTTGGAAAAAAATTTAAAAAAAGGGTGTCGAGGTTCAAGTGGAGTAGTGGTCTCTGCGCTTAGAATTTTAAAAGTGAGATTCAACTCCTCCAACTTATTCCCGAGGCCCTAAACGACTTTTCCATTTTTGTATCTTACGTCATGAAATTATCTGCGACTTATCTGAGATTCGTCAAATAAAAACTTTGATCATCGAGGAGAGATTAGAATCTTAGCTAATCAACTGTCAAGGTTTATTTTTGGTTCGATTGAAAGGAAATGAAAAAATCGCGATTATCTATCACGATGCGATAGCAACTGGTGAAGATTTAGATAATAATGTATAATAAACTGAACCGATATTTATTAAATTACTCTGTGTCGCAAAATATTTATTATGCATTGTATATAGAAAGTGTATTGTAATAAATTTTAATTCTAATATTCTCAAGATTTTTTTTGATTTCAGCCAAATTTTCAAGCATCTATGTCAATTATTTAGGTGGTGATTTGTTTTTTAAGCTATGTAAAACCAAAATTATTAGATTAATCGATTGAAATTTTTAAGTATAAGGTGAATTTATCAAATTTTTATTGAATCGAAATATTTTTTTTTGTTAAAAATTTGAATGCAGAGAAATCATGATTTAATATTCAAGATTATTGTTTTCCAGAAAGTGTCGAAGTCTTTAACAAATACATTGCCATTGTAATCTTATCCAGGATCTTATCTGCGTATTTTTCATTGCTCAACATAATTTTATTTTACTTCGTTATTTGCAGATTGCTCACGTAGACGAAGAATGTATCAACGCTTTATTAACCCTAGAACATTTGAGCCTACTGAGTCAAATTGTTCCTTCCGAAAGGAGTTTGGATATTATGACTGGGCAAGGATATTTAAATCCAGACCTGATCAGTAGGATGATTAAAAAACCTACATTAACAAACTTTCTAGAAGGACCGCCTTCTATCGAGGAGCGAATTCATTCCATGGTTTTCCTCTTTGATACGCTTAATATATTGCCAAAATGCCAGCAGGCTGAACTTTTATTTTCTATGTTTGATGATGGTTAGAAATTGTATAGTTGATGAAAATTACTCTTCTATTCAAATTTTATATTAGGGCAAGTGATTCTTGTGTAGATCAATTTGAATGTAGATTTTTATTTTTAAAACCCGATCTACGTTTCCTAACTCAATTAATTCTGGTGAAAAATATCAGAAATCTATATTTCTTACTTACATCAAATTATGAAATTATCATTTTTTAATCTACACTTGACATCAGATCTACTTGCCCTACTTTTTGAAATTTACGAGGGGCTGACGACTCATGAAATTAGGTGTACACCAACTTGCATAGAAATCTCATAGAAATCTACTGAATTCTTCAGAAATGCACTTGAAGTCACTTGAAGTCGCTGGAATTTTCTTGAAATTTCCTAAAGTCAGAGAAATCGAAATCTTCTCAAATCATTGCAATATCCTGAAATATCTTGAAGTTAGAAGTAGGTGTACAATTGATTGATTGAGTTGTAAACTTCTCGGAATTTTAATATGTGTTTATTGAGAAATTAAAAAAACTAATTTTTCGAAAATTCCCAAACTATCTCGCCAGCAAACGTACACAATGAAAATCCAGAAGATGAGAATGCGAATCGAATTCTACTTGAAGGATTTTTAGATCATATCAAGAATCTCCACAATAAGGAATTGCTTCTCACGACGACTGAATCCCAAAAGTTTACTGAAATGATATCCAATCGTCCTAGAGATGAAGAATCTCAGATTCCTTATTTTCATAGAAGTATAAGCTTAATTAATTACATATTTTCAAAAGTAAACATATTCAAACTTAAAATACTCTTTTCTGTATTTTTTAGAAAAATTTTTAAATTTTCTAAATTGTTTCGAGAATTTTATTTCTGAAAATCTATAAAACTAATAATTAATAGAAAAAAAAATTTCAGCTCGAGATCGAGATAAAACTATATGTACGACTCCACAGTGGAGATGTTTTATAAAAGGAGTGAGTATAACTCACGTGATCCTAACAATTTTACCCGCGACGGAAAAAGATGTTAAGCTTCTAATGTATCCAGAAGAAGAGATCCAAGATCTGTACTTAGGAACTGATTCTAATTTACATTATGAGTCTTTGAGTTCAAACTTTGATCTGAGAGATACAAATTTAACACCAGTGCCTTATGCAAAAAGTCAAATTGAGAATGACGGCACGTCTCCTAAGCATAATTTTGATGATTTTGGATCCAATATCTCGAGTCGGACGACTACAGCTCATAGTACCCCGAAACTGGAAACCTATCGAAAAATAGCAGAGGAAAATCCAAAACGTGGACTGATTCTTCCTATTTACGTCTACGATTGTTCCTTAGCTTTGTTGATTGATTCCCTGGTGGATAAACTTCCATCTCCTAGAGCCAAGGATGTTTATAGGGATTATACATTTAGAATTGGAGAACATTTTCAAGAAGAATTTATTAATTTGAAATCGGGAGGGGATACGAAACCATCGTCGCCTGAACCTAAGAGCGAAGATTCTGATAATGTTTTAAGTGGTAAGTTCCTAAAAAGTTCAGAAATTGTAGTAATTATTTTCGACAATGATGCTATAGCAGTACAAAATACATTTTTAAAAATATTTGGTTGCAGATCAAAAAAGTTTGATGGAACACTGCAAGACTTTGAGTTTAGCTCATTGTCGTTGTTATGTAATGGCTGTCTACAAGTCTCTAATTCTTCAGCGACCTTTGAGTTACGAAGACATAGAGGCTGCTGTGGAACAATGCGAGGAAAATTATATGGAAATAAATATCACAGATTACTTGCGTTCAGTCTGTAAGCATCTTCGTATTTCCTCAGAGGACAATTTGGAAATCTATACTGGACCTCCCACGTGCAATGATATTGAATCTTTTCACAATCTAATCAAAAATAAATTCGAGAGAATAATTAATGTCGCTTTTAGACCAGTACCGGCTTATCCAGAATTCTATTATTGTCTCCCGTCGTGGCAGCCAGAAAGACTGGTTAGTTTTTATTTTTTCAGCTGAGTAGCCATTCTGCGTAAATAATTAAATAAAATTCAAAGAACTGTCCACTTTCACAGGATCCATCAGACTCACAGAATACAGATAGCGATGATGAATTAGAAGGTTTCACTTTCCATTCTGAAGTTATGGACTGCAAGATGAATTCTTGCACCGGAAAAGGTATTATTTTTATTTTTAAAGATAGGTATATTAAGGTCATTATTTTTGTTTTCTAAATTACAGTTAACCGGACGAGCGTTACATGGCCAGCAGTCAGCAACCACAATGGACCAAAACTCTCAAGTAGTCAATCTACAGAATCCTTTATCAGTGATCTGCACATAGACGCAGACCCTGGGAAAGAACATCCACTCTTTCTCCAACTAAACTGCTCAGTTCGTAATCGCTCAAGTCTCTCTAGTACACCTGTGAAACTTCTTCCAACTTGCGTTACGGAGATAATGCAAAATTTCGACAATTATGGGGACCACAAAGTAACCCTGGACATTATCTGTTTGTACCTTCCGAAAGAAGTTTTGGAAGTGAGTACAGAACGGACTCCTGCATTGAGAACAACATCTTTCTGCAGTGCTTCTCCTCACGGAAGTTTAAGAACTAATCACAATAGTTTCTGCAATGGAGCCGATTTTTCAGAAGTTGAATGTGTACAAGCAGGTATAGCCCATCTTCCTCTATATCAATATACGGCGATTACAAATCTGAAGGAAGAAATCGATTGGCTCCTTCAAGACGAAACCGCAACTGCTCTTTTAGATAAATCCTCTCCCAACGAAGATACTTTGAACTTTGTGGCTCGTCATGTCTCAGAGTCGAATGACAGGACAAGTTGTTACACTGAAAAAGTTCCTCTCCATTTCGTTTTTCCCTCAGAAAATAGCGTTCCTAAATTTTTGGAAGAATTGACGCGTCTTGAGATTAATAGGTACTGCATTCGTCAAGAAGGAAATCTTTTCTACTTCGTTAAGAATGTGGATCCACCCCTTTGCAATGCTGATTCAAGTGGAGAACCAAGAAGCGAGGGATCGGCCGACCAAAATGGATTCGAAGGTTTGTATTTTCTAAAAATCTGCTCCCTTCCGTTTTTGGCAGGAAAACATTAGGTTTTGATTTTTTATCAGTATTTTTCATGATTAAAATGAAAATTACTGATCCTATAAAAAAATTGTCAATTTCAAATGTAGCAACTTTTTCATTGTCTTATTTGCCAACACTACTGATATCTTGATATTTTTTTTACAGAAGAAATGTATCCAGAAGTCGAGAAGTTGGAAAGCATTCCAGGTTCGGAGGGTCGAACTAAAAAACAGAATTCAGGAGATCCACCCGGATACCTTTCAGAAATATCAAGTATAGGCGACGGACAAATTGGTACTGATGACGGTTACGATGGCGACAGTAGTAATTCGGAAGATGAGTGTCAATGGCTCATTGAAATGGACAAACGTAGAAAACTCCTCCCCAATTTTTGGTTGATTCTCCGAGTAGAGACCACTCACGTCAATGTTTACTTTCACTGCAGATTTCTAGAACTAGCTTCCTCCGAAGTAGCTCACTATCAACAGATCCAGAAACTAGTGGTTGCTGAAATAAAAGCCATTTGTCGTCGGGTGAATCAATACCTTTTGCTGCATCGTCTCAACGATACTCGTCTCTGTGATTCTCTTCTAGAGCCTGAATCGAGTGAAGACCATATTTGGAAAACTGATTCCTTCAGCGAAGGAAGTGGAATCATTCAAAATCATAATACTGCGATGAATGTAACCCCAGGGATGTTTAGATGTCCCGTAGTTTGGGAAATGCCTTTTTGTTTACACCCAAGGTTAAAAACTGGACCAGGAAGATCCGGACTGTCACGAGGAATCAAAGCCTTGCATGGAGTCTTGAATCGACTTTCTGTAAATAACAGAAGCAACATGTTTGTTTATAGGGAGAAAAATGAGAACGTCTTTTATCTTCGGCTTCACGAGCAAACAAGTGATGGAAAATCGCTGCAAAATAAACTTTCTGAGAGTGATGAGAGACTAGTTGTCTCAAGAAGTAGCAGTATTGCTTCTTTGTCTCACGCAAGAGGAACTAGTCTTTTGAACGAGCAGAGTATTATTGATGATACAAGGCCTAGAGTACGATCCTTTGGGGAGAAAGAATCAGATATCTTAAGTAAATCAGGAGACTCGATTGTTTTAATGGTTCATGGAATATCTGAAGCTGGACCTGAAATCAGATGTGAGTTAGTACAAGTGTTGCAGAACCGATTGGATGATGCGGTTCTGGAGGTACTTTCGATGATGCTAGCAAGGAATCCGATGTGTAAACTTACTCCGGCTGATGTTCATTTTATTCAGAAACCTTATAGGTCACCGGAGAGTGTTGTCAGACTCACTGTTCAATCGCATTGTTTGACTCATATGTGCGCTTTGGGGTACTATTTACGTCAAAATGTTTTACAGGTAAAATAATATTCGCCTAGGATTGATATTAGCTTCACAAATATCTCTAAAATTATTTATTTAAATAAAAATTATTTTGTTTCAGTTTCTCTACATACCAAAGTACACTGATCCCCGAGCTCACTATCATTTCCAAGATTACTCTCAGCCGGAAAGTTCTTCAAAAAGAATATCCGAGTCAGAAATTTTTCTTTATAATCAAAGCCAATCGAGTGGAAGTCGAGGAATTGCTTGCATAGCAATGGGAATAGTAAATAGCAAAGGAGAATTAATAGCAACAGAAAATGATGCATCTCGTGCTTCTCCCTTCTCGCAATCTCCAAGAGTGGAAGACTTCGAGAAAATCGTTTTAACATCAGTTCACGATGATAAGTCCGAATCTGCATTTGACATTGAGGCTTTGATCGAATTTAGGATATGGAAGCAAGGAAGAGTCAATCTTGAATCGTTAGTTCAGAAATTAAAATCCGCTGTCAGACATGCTATGTGGGATTTGGTAACAGAGTATAATTTTCTACCAACTGTTCTTACAGTTCCTGTTAATAAAAATTTGAAAACAATTGAAACTGAAGCTCTACGGAGTCCTGAAAAAAAAGATCAAAAGTCTAAAACAGAAAATATTCTACCTCCTGGAAATGAATTTGTGCAGAACCTAGGATCTGAAATTTTTAATTATTCTGGAAATGAAATTCTGCAAGAAAAATCTGAAAATACAGATGGTTTTGCTAACAAGCAGTATGATCTTGGAGAAGAAGGCAAACTTCACAAAGTCTACCATGCAACCCTGCCTTTCTGGTTCCAATTCGCTCTGGAGATGAATGTTCCTGCAGTAAAAAAGCACGTCGTGACTTTACAGAGAAGACATTCATTGTCAGTAATTTTGCGAGAGCTTCAGAATATTATTCACAGTAATGCATCGGATACTTCCACGAGAACTTTTGTTCAGAGTAGTCGTCAGCCTTTTGTGGAGAGTGACATGGAAGAAGATCCCCTAGCTTTCAAGCTCTTTGAAGGAACGGATAATGTTAACAGTGTGTGGTTGAAGAAAGCCCAGGAGCAGGAAAATGAAGATGAGAGTGTTTATCTTCCTTGTGACTTTTTTATGGACGAAAAAGGAATCTATGTAAAGAGTATTCTTGTTGCGAGGAATTTTCAACAGTGGAAAGCGTCGTTCGCTCGGAAAATTGAGTCTGAACAACTTGTGCCTAAAGGTAAACTTGGTTAAAATATTAAGCCAGGAATTTAATTCATAAATTTAGCAAATATTTTTTTTATTTGTAGACCAAAAATTGCTGCAAAAGTTCAATCCCTTGATTTTGGAGAAGGATTTCGTACCTAGGCAAAGGCTACTGCTTGCAAAGATTCAAAGCAAAAATGTAAGTAACTATAATGCTATAATGCTATTAATAATAATATGTATTCGTCAAAGGATATGTCACGAGAATTACATTTTTGACACCTGCCGTTTTTAGATTGTTCTCTACATGTACAACTGGTCAAAGGAAAGGTCAGAAAAGCTGGTGAAGCAGACAACAAATTTAGGAATGTGGCTCTCTTCAAGATCTACACTTTATTCAAACATTATAATGCAGAAGCTGGGAATATTTCACCACCAACCAATGCGAACTAGTGATCAGAGAGAACAGAGTGAAGGTCATTATCTCCAAATAACAGATATGGACAGCTTAGCAAAATTTCCTCAAGCCTCTCCTGTCAAAACACAAACTGGTAAGAACTCAACCTTCTGCTGGAGTCACTTTATGGGACAAGTGATGAGAGATGCCAAACCCAATACGCAACATCCACTAAACACAAATGATCCAGTTGTGAAAGCAGCGCATGATTTTCAGGAACTCAGACATCGGGAGAAAAAAAACAAAGGTAGTGTTTGTATTTTTCGAAGTATTAGATCACAGAACAACTATGAATTATGTATATAATTCAATCTTTTTTCAGAGGAACTCAATAGATTATATACAATGTGGCAAAGTCGAAGCACGGTTCCAAATATTCCGATTTCGTTGATGACTCTGAACACTTTTAAACAACACTCTAGGCTCATTCACTATTGTCACACGCCTTTATTATTTTTGCCCTCTTGGCGTTTGCAATCTGCTGCTACAAGAGATCATTCACTGACTCCATCTTCGTCGAATGTATCAGAAAATCTTGCCCATTTAAACATTTCGAAGCACAAATCACAGAATAGAAATTTAAGTGGAAATAATTACGTGGTTAATGAGTGGCATAGAGAATTGTGTGCTTACATGCTTTTAGAGTACAAGCAATATCTGCAAATTCTTGGCTTCAATCCGGTCCATACAGAAATATCACATAGATCGTAAGTTTTTTTTCTCTATCTATATTTTATAAAAAGAGATGTTCAAGAGATAGATGTTTGATTGTTATTTTACACAGGGAACGAGAAAATGTTCAGAACCAGACTTTCTATTTGAAGAAGTCGATGCTCGGAGGTGTTCTTTTGTTTGAGATTCACCTTTCGGAACCCTTTTTTACGGTGAAATTGCGAGTAATTGAATGTAGTCGTCTGCAAGCCAAAACTAGCAGTGCTCTAGTCAATCAGGTAAGAAATATGATGTTTGCAAAATTATATAGTACATAATTGTGTATTTGAAAATCTGGTTATTGAAGACTTAATTCATTAAGTAAATTATAAATTTAAATATTTCAGTTTATGTTGAGCTTCGTCGATGCCTGTGATAAAATAAAAATCAATATGCATTTGCATTCGTTTACATACGACTTTCATCTTCGATCTATCCATTCATATATTGCTGGAACTGGTCACTGGTCTCTTCGACATGGATATCATCTTACTCATTTTCTTGATGACTTTAATAAGTACTACAGCAAGGCACCCAATTACGCAAGGAATTTAGTCTGCAGTGGTATGTATAATTTTATTCATCTGTTTTAAAGACATAAGAGGATTGCATGCAATACGTGTACGGTACTTAAAACCCATCTATTTTTCAGGAGTTATAACCTTGAGCAACTTAACAACACCAGCTCGAACTCTCTACTCATATCTCCTCTCTCATGAAAAAGTATACGGAATGCAAGTCTTCAGCATGTCAGACGACTCTGAAGAAATCCAAGACAGCGAGTATGTACTAGTGAAGCTTCAAAGCACTCCTCTAGTTAGTTACTGCGACGCGCAGGATACGAAATACACGGACGATTTTGATGTAGCCTTGATTGTCTCTCGTCTCGATGAGATTACCCATTCCGAAAGCAATGAAATCACCTTGAAGTACTATCTCATGCTTACCAGTAAACGAGAACTGTACCCAAAACGAGACTTGGAAAACAACAAACTCGGTAAATTCCGAACTGTCTACAGCGTCGGAAAATCCGTGACAAATTCCCAAGTCGAAAGTCCTTTGGAATCCAGTCCAGCCTCCACTGTGCTTCCTTCTTCAAGGAAACATTCCAAATGCGAATTCATTTCCAGCTCCAATGACCTTCGAGAAAAAAGCGCCGAAACTTCGGATCCTGATTTTAAAACAGAGGAAGAAGAAATAGAAGGAATAGAAGAAGCAGAGAACGAACAGGAAGATGAAGATAATCTACATAATCTTCTGGCACCAACGCCACCACCAGTACCTGATTCTCCACTTACGCAAAACATTCTAGACGCTTCATCCTCAAATTTGCTCCAAATCCGACAGGAATCGATCAATTACTTGGGTTATTATTCTTCCCATGAACAATTGATGCAGCAGCTGATAATGTCTCAAGCCCAGGCGGCTAGAGAGCATATAACAAGTATGATAGAGCAAGGGTCTTTGCACTGCAGGACTCATCTATTATGGAATAAACTACTGGAGAGCAAATCAACTATGTCCTATGCTGAGTTTACAGAACTTCGATCTCTAGCTTGTGTGGAGTCTCTATCGACTCTGGATTCAAGATTGAGTCCACTTGTTAGTCAACCGGTGACTTGGTATCAAGCCTTGGCAAAGGTTTTGCAAAATAAATACCAGGAATATCACAAGCAATTTAACACCCCTGATGGAAATGTCACACATCATCTTATTCTTCATCCGAGTTATGTCCAGGCCTTCATGATGCTGACGATCGACCTCCACACTTCAAGAGGAGTGAGTGTCTCTTTAAAATCAGATGACTTATAATTTTTTAATCTATATGTCATTATTTATTGATGAAATTAACATTAATGTTTTCTTATAAGGAACTATGTGCTGTTCATCGCAAGTCAGTCGAAAATGCGAGTTCTCCTTTTAGTGTGGGAGACGTTTACAATCTGGTCGAAGGATTTGTTAACGCTTGCTGTTTCCACTTGTGGATGGGACTATATAATTAATCTCGGAAATATAGAACGATGGTACCTGAAGCGTCAATTGAAACGCTAATATTTAACTAAGAAGTTTTAGGTCAAGTAGCAGAGAATGAACGACAAATTTGAGATTTCCCAGGAGGGTATATCAATGGTTTCAACACATGCACAAAAAATGCACGTTTTCGAGCTAGTAAAGCGGGCTGTTTTTCTGACGAAGAGAAAAACAGGGAAAAAATCAAAAAAAGCAAGGTCGTATCAGGGTGTCCAGTGAAGACGAGTGATAAACTTCCCGTACATTTCCCGTAGACTTTTTCAAAATTCCCGTACATACAGGGTGATCTGTTTTAATCTATAATCTCAAATATCTTCTAAAATACTTTATCTACGAAAAAATGGTTTGGACAAAGGTTGACGAGGACAGAGGGGTATTTTTGGTTTTTCGGGGTAAACAAACGTTCAAGATGCTTTAGAAAAGTCGATGAAATGTTAATCATGATCTTCAGGTCAATTTTCAAGGTCACTTGAAGGTCAAGACGATTTTTCTTAGATTGTAACTCCTGTTTTTGACTGCGGATAAGTCCGTGGATTAGATAAGAAAAGGAAATTTTGTGTAAGAAAAGTCCTTCATAAAACTTATTTTTATGACCTTGAGAGGGTCCAAACTCAAGGTCAAGTATCTGAAAAAAGATTGGGTTCCTTTTTCCGAAAATATTGAACTCTGTGCCTGAAGGAGAAGATCGAAAAATATTCTCAGTCTTTATATCTTACAAGAATGAACGCGCGCTCCGCGTGCGCATTTATTTTTTTTAAATGTTATAATTTATGATATTTTATTTCTTCTTTTCCATTCGTCATAATTAAAAATTTATTTTTAAAAATCTAAGTTTTATAGGAATAACAGTAACATGATATGAATTTTAAAAACTTAACCAATTTTCAAAAATAATATATATTTATAAAAAATGTTTCCTTATATTTTATAAATTAAATAATTAAAACATGTGTTTTGCTGTATAAAAAATAACAGTTGTTAGATTGTTTTAAAAATTAACTACGTTTACAGTTGTATTGATGTTTAATTGTGGTTTTTTTTTTCTAAAAAAAATACCACATTTAAAGTTGTGTACAGTATTATTTGAAATAACCGACTAATTAATTATTATGAAATTAATTAATTGTTTATTTTAAATATTATTATAAAATTGTAAATTTCTTAAGTTTTTTTAAAAGGCGAAACCTCGCTTAAACATCCAATACAACTGTAAATGTAGTAAATTTTTAGAAGAATATAATTACCCACTGTTTTTGTTTATAATTCATGATACTTCATATTTCTTTAAAGTCTGATACTTTATAAACTATTGTTATACAATATATTTTACGTTATAAAAAATAATAATTATTAGATTATTTTCAAAATTAACTATGTTTACTGTAGTATGGATCTTTAATTATAGTTTCAATTTCTAAAAAAAAAACTACAGCATTTATAGTTGTACAGTATTATTTGAAAAACCGGTTAATTAATTATTAAATTAATTTATTAATTAGTCATAATAAATTAATTAATTGTTTATTTTAAATATTACTCTAAAAAAATCCATAGCCTGAAGTCTACAAAAAAAATTTATCCGGGCACAAAGTTCAATATTTTCGAAAAATGATAATTTTCCTGAAGGAGAAAAGCAAAAAAATATTCATAGAGTCTTTACATCTTATCAGAAACGATTGGTACTGCCTGGGTGTGGTTAGGGGGGATGTGATTACAATCCAAAGCCTGAAGTCTACAAAAAAAATTCATCCGGGCACAGAGTTCAATATTTTCGAAAAATGATCATTTTCGGAAAAAGGCACCCAATCTTTTTTCAGATACTTGACCTTGAGTTTGGACCCTCTTAAGACTTATCCGCAGTCAAAAACAGGAGTTACAATCTAAGAAAAATCGTCTTGACCTTCAAGTGACCTTGAAAATTGACCTGAAGGTCGTGATGGTCAAAGTGATGTACACCTTAACATTTCATCGACTTTTCTTAAGCACCTTGAACGTTTGATTACCCCGAAAAACCAAAACAATTCAGAAAAAGGGCATCTAGTCGTTTCTCAGACATTTGACCTTAATTTTTTTACCCTTCCTAGGTCACAAAAACCATTTTTCCACAGGTCATTTTTGACGTGAAATTTCCCGCTCTTTTCGAATCCGCAGTCAAAAATAGGGATTCTTATTTAAGAAAAGGGTCTTACCTCCATTTGACCTTGAAAATTGACCTCAAGGTCAAAATTGATGGTACAGTCAAATTTCCCCGTCGGTCCTGGTCAACCTTTGTCCAAATAATTTTTTCGTAGATAAAATATTTTAGAAGATATTTGGGATTATAGATTAAAATGGGTCACCCTGTATATCAGACATAAAAATTGCTCAATGGGGAAATAAAAATTCCCACATCAAATAAAAAATCCTGTACATTTTCCTGCACTAATAAAATTCCCGCTTTTCCCATATGTACAGTGTTCGTCATGTATGCCTTAACATTTTTCATATTCGCATCTCACTCTCTCAAATTTAAAACAAACGAGAATGTGTGAGAGGCATATGTTAAGGCATACATGACGAACACTGTACGCTGGATACCCTGTCGTATTCGATTGTTTATAATTATATTTAATCATAAAAATTTGAAACATCAAAATACCTGTCGCCTGACCTACTTAGGCTAATTGTTAAATTCTTTCTAACATGTGATCGATATGTTCGTTACCGTTTTATAACATATTCGTTTTCTGTAAATAAAATATATATATTTTCTTGTTAGATTAGTCTCATTAAAATGATACCTACATAATGTGTCCCGCAACCAGATTTGTCTAGATTCATGACTTTACTTGATAAATGGGAATTAAAAAATAGTGAATCTTAAAAAGCTGGAAAACTCAATAAAATTTATAGCAATTCAGAAAATTGCAACAAAAATTGAAAAAAAAAAATATATATATATAATTTAATGAAAGGCATGTGTAATAAATGAACGCACTAAATTTATAAGAAATACAACATTTAGTTTATTTGAGCGACTCCTAAGCAATAATTCCCTAACAATTTAGAAAGGAGCCTAATATAGTATGTAATGCCATTAATGCATGTGCACTGTTCTACGTGTACGTAAATGTCGGTTCAACTGTAAACTTTATTTCGTTAGATTTCAAGAAAAAAAATTACACTTCTTTTAACATCACATTTTGAATTATTAATATTAAAATGATATCAAGTTAAGATTATCTCTATGAATTAAAAATTAGTTAGAATTATTAATACTAATAGTGTACAACCATACATTACTCTTAGGGAGGGGAGTTAGCGTGTACATTGCTAAGCCGGCTTTTCAATTAACTTTTTTTTGCAATTAGGCTCATTTTCTTTTAAATTATCACCTTTTTCTCCCTCCCTTTCACGCAACACACTCACTTAGACTCCTCACAACAATTTCCTGCCTTAAAGCAATGGAAAGTTTCATCATTTTGCTTCTCTCACATTTCAGTATTTCAAGCAAATCGCATTAAGATGTATCACCCATCGATTTAAAGTGCAGTATTTTACAATTTTCGCCCTAATTACCTCTTAAATCGTCCAAAGACGCCTATCTAATTATTATTACATACGAAACTTGTCGTTTTTTTATTTCCTTACAAATTACTGTACTTATTTATCTCCTCTTCCGCGTTGTTGGGAATTATCGTTAAGTTCTAATCTCTCTTTCAAGATCTTTCTCAACAAAATAAACTCTAACTCGAGTAGTATCGAATGTTATCTTCAGTAATTACACCACAATTGTATATACATATGAGTGCACTGTGTTTATATGTATATATTCGACTTCAGTACGAGCTAAAATCAAGCATATATGCGTTTTCCATTTACCTTCAAGTACACTGCGCACACAAGCGAACTGACACGACCATCGAATATATCCATAAAGTTATTTCGCAGCATTGCTACGACGTGGCGAGAATTCCGCCCGACGACGATAAAAAGCCCGATGATATCATTTTATGCGAATCCAAATCCTTCGCTGCATTCGTGAATCGCTTTGAGGAGATTACTTCGCAGCTTGTCATATGTTTCGTAAACGGGAAGATCCAGTTGGTTGAAACTGAAAGAGAAAAATACATGTTTCGGATATATGTAGATTCAATTTTAAAGCGTTTAGTTTCGAAAATATTAGGCCTGCCAAGCAACATTCTAATTGCAAAAAAGTAATGAAAAAATGATCGAATAGTTCATTAAAATTTTTCTAGAACACAGTCTATTTCTAAACTTTAAAATCTTACCACGTGTGAGCCGATGGTAATCTGTCGGTTGATCGATCATCTCGATGGATTTGGAACTTTTGTACACCGTTCATGCCCTCCAGTGCACTGAAGCCTTGAAGGGGAACCTTGGACGTACCCGTGACAAATTGCAAAAATTTCGCTCTGTCCGCTTGATCGAATCCTCGCAATGCGCGCCAGAACCATTGGATCTGTAATAAGGAATAAAATTCAAATTAAACGTAATGATTTTCTAAGTTTAGATTGTCAAACAAGGGAATAAGTTTAATTAAGAAAGAACTTCAAATCGATTGAAAACTTGTTTTACCTGTAGAGACGTGGGATTGTACTTGTGATATTCTGTGTTGGCTTTTAAGTCTTCGATGTCCACATTGGGCAAGCCACTAATCAAGAGCTCGAGTTCTTGTTCGTTAAAAATGGAAATCAGTCTCTTCGGAATGATGTCATAGAAACCTTCCAAGAACGCGTTGAGTCTGGAAATATTTTTCAAAATAAAATACCCTCCTTTACCCTTCTTCGCCCTTTCTTTTTGCCATCAATAATTTGCTTAGATCATTATTTTTAATGTTTAGAATACAAATAAAATACTCACTGTTTCCGAATCGCTCCAGTCATCTTCATCTGACAAACCAAACGAATGTACTCGAGCTTTGTTTCTTCTGAGACAACGATGTTTCGTCCGTTGGGAATCAGGTCTCGCACATCATTTACTCCAAATTCATTAACCTAAAAAATAATCCATAAAAATGATAAAATAATATAAAATCTTATTCAAGAATTTAAAATATCGTTTAAGGACATATGTTAATCACCATAAGAGTAAATTTAGTTTCGCAAACTTTCCGCTCGCAATAATAAATGTGCATTCCTAAAACTAGACCATTTACCTTTGTTTCGTACAGAAGGAGGTAAATAGCCTAGTTTTAGGAAAAACTATTTATTATTGCGAGCGTAAAGTTGTGGAAACTAAATTGCTCTTATAGTAAAGTATCACATGTTCTTAAATAGTACGTTTCTAGAAATCTAAATACCTCAGCTGAAAAAGTCAGTTCGTATCCCAGATCCGAAATGTTATGCTCAGTAAGGTATACAAGGCCTTTGTAGAAACTGTAGTCTTCACTCTCCATATCGGTGTGTTTAACGAGTATGCCTAAGATGTGTTTGTAGAAGCTACGAGTGAAGTAGCACTCAAGCAATTTATTATCGTAAATTGCCTTTGCTGTTAAAAAAATTAATGATGATTATAAATTCAGTTTCATTTTATACATACTTCATAAATCTAAACTAATAAACCTATTAATCTAAAACTTACCTATCACTCGTCCGACAAACTTGTAGTAACATAAGTGGTTTGGATTGCAATGGGAGGACGAGTTGATCATATATGTGACACGATCCCCTGGACTAACGGTAAAAAGTGCATACATTGGGTTGAAAATTTCCCTCGAGATGATCACGTACCATTCTCTCAGCAAACCTCCTGCATCTTGACCTTCTTCGCCTAAATAAAAAAATAATAGTAATAAATAATTCAATAAGTTATCCTAGATTGACACCTTATAGTATCAGTAACATAATTAATGTAGAATAATATATATAAATAGAAACATAATTCATTTAATTAATGAAGTCAAAAATTAATGTACCTTCAAAGACAATGTAGAATCGATTTTTCCATTCGTCAGCATTTCGGCGATGGAGTTCTCTAAAGGAGTCTTCAAAAACGTGACTTCTACGTACGTGAACAGCTAATTCCTCGCGACGAATACCTTCATCCATTCGTTCTAATTCGGTTCTAAAATATCGCCTCTTAACATCGAAGTCCAAAACTCTCGTATGGTCTACCAGTACGGAGAAAGGTCCGTCCGCCAAGTGTGTCGTTGTTTGCCGAAGAATTTGGTTCAACACAGTTCTGTGAGTTTCTACAATAATAGTAAAATTCGTTTTGATATTTAGAATTCATATCAATATTTTGAATTAAAATTAAATTTAATCTTGAATCTGATAAATGTTTATTCAAAAGCTTACCGGCAAATTTAAGGAACTTAAGTTGGTCTGGGGGTAAAGTCTTCTGTGGTGCTGGGGTTATATCCCACGATGTGTTTGTGACAGTTTCAGGTTGAGCGGCACTTTCGCTATCAGAATAAATGGGAGAAACAGGTGCTAAATCTGGCACGGCTTCCCGGTCTCGATTCTCTGTTGTGTTTTCGTTGTTTCGTTCTCGAGATATACTGGACGATGAATGTACTAAGAAAAAGGCCTCGACTGCAGGCTAAAAAATAAATGAATATCATTAGTTTCATGAAAATAAATGAAGAAGTTAATTAAATACATATAAAAATGATATATTGATTCGATTTTTTACCTGCAAGACAAGGACGGCATGATGATCCGGTGTATGCTCGAGTTCGAGTAAACAGGCACTGAGTGTCTCCCAAAGGTTATCCAACACCAAGCTTTCACTCAATAGTGGAAGTGCTGGCTTTTCCTCTTCAACTAATAAAAATGAAAGTGTCATTTGAGTATACACATTTCCTTCAGACTAAAGGAGAACACCATTTTCTTTTATTTATCCAAATAAAATTTTACCTTTCTTAGAAGTAGTAGCTTTCACGTCAAGAGGAGTTGCTTGCGACGTGTTCGGTTGAGTTGTGTCCATCGGAACACTTTCGGTCTCCGCGGGTTCATCACCTGTGGATTCTTGAGTCTGGTTCGTGGTTCCCGTATCCATAGCTGTTTCTGCAGGCGGAGTTGTTTCTAAATCGAAATTAAAATAGACATATTACGAATCTGGAGCTTCGACAAGAATAGTAAATATAAAAATTTCACACCATCGTATTAATGTTAATAACCAATACACACCTGTTGTCTTCTTGTGACCCACACGTACGGCCTCTCTGATTTGTACAATAACCTTCAGTATACGAAGGAAGAATGCTTGACTAGACGTCTTACTAATAAGAGCGCCCATCGACGGAAGTTGAAGGTCGCTTCCGGCTTTGACTTTACTAGGCGCGCTGATAATGACATTATCGTTTGTAAATCTGAGGAAAAAAATATTGATTTAGTTTTATAACTTGAAATCTGACAAATTATTTCTGGAATTAAACTTTTATTAATGAAAATTACCTATCAAGTAGCAAGCCTCGTGGACCTCCAGCGCTTGTGGATGGTTGCTCTTCCAGTGAGTTTCTTCTGTTAATCTCTATGTTTAAATCCTTCAGCTCTATCATTAGTTCATTGATATGCTTACATACCATCTTCGCAAGTTCCATTGCGCCTTCCAAAAGTAACTTCAGTATCTAAAAAAAAAAAGGCAAGTTACATTGTACACAGGATTGCGTGACGAAGGAGAAAACATTCAGCTAAGTAGACAATAAACTCAAAATCAAGTTCTCCGAAACTTACCAATTGCCTTGTTGGATCTGGACAGTGCGAAAGATTAAGAAGTAAGGCGGTTGCATCTTCGAGACCTTCCTCTGAGCAGCTTTTGCTGGTAAGAACTTGGACGGCCAGCTTGATATGTCCCTCGGGTGCAGCAACGCTTTGTTCCTTGTTGGTATCAATCTTCTTAGGTTTCGAACTATCTTGCCTTCGGTAAGGACTAACTTCTGTTAATCCAATCGAGATAAGAGAGAGCAATCTCAACAATTTGTCCGTCAGTTGACTACTCCTCTTAATAACAGACCAATGAAGCATCGATATAAGTTGCCCAAAGGCAGACGCTTCAAAAGTGGTGGTACTCTGTTCGGGTTCATTGCCTAGGTTTGAACTTGAATGCGTCCTTGCTACAGATTTTCCCTTTTTCGACGCACACGAGTCAAGCCTCAAAAGCATGTCCCAAAAGTCAGGTAAGTCACTTTTGCCAGTTTTTGCTGGGGTCTTAGATTTTGCTCCAGTTTCCTCCTGTTTCAAACTTGCCTCTTTCTCTTTTTCTTTCTCCTCAGCTTCTTTGGATTTCAAAGGCACGAAGTAACCCGGGAAGCTCTTGGCCAAAGAAATCAACAACTCTAAGGTGTGCCTACAAACGGTGGGAGCAGCTTGGGGATGAATTGCGATGTTGTGACCTTGCCGTTCTGACTTCTTCCCACTATGTCTCAAAATGTGAAACACGTTTGCCCTGCAACCAAGAGCAGCATCTATGCTGATGTTCAGCCAGGACTGTGAATTGCTTCTGTTATCAACTTTCGGAGAGCAATATTCAATAGCAGAGTGTGCTCCTTTCCTTTTGAACTTTCCAATGAAATCTGCGATGATTTCCTTATTCTCGTCATTGCTCCTCTCCAGGATTCCAAGTAATGCCTTTACAACCCATTCTCTTGTGCTTCCATGATAACATAAATTCCTAATAACCCTGTAAATAAAGACATTTTTTTCATTATTGAACGTTTGAAATTATATGAGTAAAATTCTAAATGTATGGACTTTATATATTTTGTCTATTATAGTACGACTACTTCTTTAAACAATTTCACCAATTTACATTCAATGATCAGATTCTTTTTAAAAACACTTTTTTTAAATTATGTTCTTAGTTCTTACCTATGGAGTCTCAGAGTATTAATTTTCGGTTCGTCAACGAAGAGTAGGACCAACAGGCACGCCATCGACTCGTGATCAAGCAGCTGACGCCCTCTAAGTCTTAACCCTGCGCCCGAGTGTTGATGCGCAATACACGTCTCACCCCTAGAATTCCAAGAGTTCCACTGGGCCCGTTGTGGCATCGCGTGGATGGAAATTCGTGTACTGCCTCCTCTACCTCGGCTTGAACTTCTCAAAATACTTGACAATGCAGTACTTCCCTGACTGACATGATTAAGAAATCGCTCTTGCATTATATGGCGATTACGAGCCTCCCACTCACGTCTCAAACTTTGTGCTTCTTGCGCCAGGTCTGGAGGCAGGACAGATATTTGCGACTCTTCCATGTCTGTTAAAATAGCTTGACGCAATGAAGGTTGGAGGTTTTGGAAGAAAGCTGCAGCATCAACTGGATCTTCTGGATTTGCGGACGCAGCAGCATGACGCTGCTGTTCGAGTCTTTGCTGGGCAAGAACCTCTTCTTGAATTGCTGGTGGTAGTGCCGCCAAAAATTCTGGATTCACTTCCACTGGACCGGCTGGTTCTTCCACAACAGTTGTCTGAGCTCTTTGTCTAAGTCTCTGAAGCCGCAGCTGTTCGGCGATTACTTCGTCGCGCATTTCTTCAGGCAGCGCGGCTAAGAAAGAAGGATCCACTCCATCAGGAATTAGTTCCTCAGCAGCAGGTGGTTGAGCTTGCTCTTCTTCCTTAGGAGGTTCTCGTTGTTCCGTAGATTCTGATGCACTGGCTTCTGCGGTTGAAGATGTAGAATCTTGAGTAAGGACATTAGCATTTGTTTCAACGCTGGATTGGTTATCGTCGGTGAGCAGTCTTCTTATCCAATCACTGGGATCGCCATTTTCCCTTGAGGTCTCGTCCCCAGTTTCAGGAGTGAAATCGATCAGGTTCCTCTCTACTGAGGATTCGGAAAGATTCGTGTCATCTGAATTACGCTCCGACTGTCTCTGTAATCTGGTGGCTTCAGAGGCACTTGGCCCAAGAACGGAGTCGACTATGCTTTCGGCTAGTTCCAAAGTTGCGCTATGAGTTGATGGAAGAGGTTCTCTGGCTTCGACTTGTTGAACTTGTGCTGGAGGTGGAAGAAGTCGCTCTTCCTCGTCTTGAACTGTCACCTCCATCTCACCAGTAACTTCAATTATGTCCTCTTCAGGGGTTCTGGTAGCCTCAATAAATGCTTCGATGCCTGTCAATATTTCGGTTTCTTCCTGGGAAGTGGAGGTTGTTGGTTTTTGTTCCTCAGTTGAAATTGCCGTGGAAGCCTCAGCTGTTCAGTAAAATGAATTAAAACAATTATTTTGAAACTAATAGATAAAACAATGAAACAAAAGTATAAAAATATACAAAATCTTACGTTCTGCGGTGTTCGACTTGTCCTTTTCCTCCTTACTGTCCTTCTCTGTTTCTTTTTCAGCTGCCTGCTGTTTCTTTCGTTTCTCTTTCCTTTCTGCTAACTCAGCGTTTCGGTATTTCTCCAGGTCGGGTATCAGTTTATGTACAACTCCTTTAAAAAGATATAAAAATCGTTTTGAAAACCAAAAATTCAAAATATTAAACAGTTCATTTTTGAAGTAAATACTAACCAACACAACAGTCTGGCTGTGAATCACCATCTAACAACTTGCTTTCTTCAATCCACCAGTGTAAAGTAGTTGGGATATTATTTAAGGTTGCAGCTAGGCTAGGTCCGTACAAGTATCCAGATTGATCCTGAAATTGACAAGATATATGAGTAACCCATATAAATAAAAAAATTGGAATTAAATAATAAAAAGTGAGATTTTACTCACGACAAAATCAACCTGTTCTTCCTCCTGGTTAGTGAAGATGCCGAGTCCGTTGTCCATAACAAGCACTCTCGTATCTCTCAAGCTAGACGCCAGGACCTGACTAGCAGAAAGTGGGAGGCTCTGTGCTGCGGGTCCCAAGAGTCTATAAAAAGTAATAATCATGTGAGCAGAGAATTTAAGAAGCCAACTAAATAGAGTAACTTAAGTAAACTAATAACCGCACCTTTGCAAAATAACAGGAGGGTTTGTATTTCGCGGGTTCTGTACGTGGAGGTATTGATACCTGCGTTGGCGAAGAGCTCTCGGAGCTCTGGTATTGCTTGGGTCCAAACTGCTTTGCGCCATTAGCAAAGGCTGCAGGCTTATACCTAAAATACGAGAAAGCAGTAAAGAACCGTCCACTCTTCTCCGCGAATTAAACGAGGCTGAAAAATATCAAGTTTGTATAAATTAAACATTTTGTTCAAAGTGTACACAGTGCTCAAATAAATCATAACAATAATAAGAAT
Organism: Synergus itoensis; assembly: GCA_904066005.1. NCBI lineage: Eukaryota > Metazoa > Arthropoda > Insecta > Hymenoptera > Cynipidae > Synergus > Synergus itoensis. The sequence continues at coordinate 960,328 of CAJFCP010000087.1, forward strand.
AATAATAAAATCTGAAACAGAGTTTTATTATTGAAATGATAATAGCGAAATAATTTTACCGTTGTTTGCTGAAGACGCAGAAGGTTCTTCAAATGATCCAAGAGGTAGAGGCATATTTGCACTCCATGGAACACTGGGTCTTCCAGCAGTAGGCGCTACTGGATGATCGGCACCTTCATTTCCGAAGTTGTGCTGAATCATAACGACATTGCTGACGTCACGTTCTGAGGAGGGAAGCATTCTGAAGACACTTTCTCCAACATCTTCGTAAAAGTCCATTCCGTCTTCTTCGTAGTTGGAGGAGCCTTCCTCTTCCTCCTCTTCCTCTTCTTCATTCTCTTCACCTATAAGAAAATAATGATTGAAAATTAGTTATATGTTATTCGTAACTTTATTTTGTTTATTATAATGGATTCCAAAATAATTACCATCATCTTCCTCCTCTTCTTCTTCATCGTCGTCATCTTGAACTTCATCTTCATTGTCTTCGGAAGGATTACTGTCAGAATCTGAATCTGAGCTTAAGAGGTCCTCCTGGGAAAATGAAAAATGATAAGATTAGGTATTTGGTTTATTTTAAAAGTTGTAAAGAGAAGAGGAAAAAAGTGATGTTACTCTTACGGTGGTGTCGCGTGCTGGGTCGAAGTCACCTTCGTTGTCTCGCATGGCGAGGCTCTCATCGTCAATATCCATTGGCCTGTGTGGTCGAGAAGTTGGTTCTTCGGCCACGGCCGAGCCGTCCCTAGAATAGAGGACACTACTTGATTATAGACAGTGTTTTTTTTCTCGTTTTGTTAAATAAAAATAAGTTTGAAAAGTTGATCAAATAGACCGAAACATCTTTAAGATATTTCCGCATAGAAAACAAAGATCTCGAATAAATAGTAAACTATTAAACCAACGACAATTAATTAATTACCTTTCCAGAAGTTGGTCCATGATATCTTCCAAAGCTGCCTCATCTCCCTCGTGACCTTGACCTTCAGAGGTAGGTTCCAGACTCTCAGCAGCAACAGAAATATCATGTTCTGTATTTTCTGCATCTTCATTCACTTCTTCTCCAACCGCATGAGTAGCTTCAGAGGTGGTAGTTCCTGACTGTTCTCCCACTTGTTCCTCCTGAGTTGCCCTGTTCTTTGGCTTCGTGAATTTATTATTTACCGCTCCCGGCATCGGTTGGTTAATAATCCTCGACAAGGTTTCTAATGGTTTCAAAGCCGCATTAATTGTCATAGCCATGTTTGGACTCGACAGGTCCAAGCTATGAGGAATCTTCGCAAGATCGGTAATAATTCCCTTTTTTAACATTATTCTCACAATATAGTTCACATTGTTGTACTGATGAACCTTCAATGATGCTCTCAACTGGGTGTGAGAAGTGGGAGGACAGCTATCAATCATAGTTGAAATCAATCCAATAAGTATTTGCAGCTGTGAGTGTTTTGCTGAAGTTTCAGGCAATGCAAGAGTTCTCGTCAAAGCAGCTTTGACTTCTGATACAAGGGTACTTTGTGCATCAGGAGAATGATTGCAGGAAGCGATCGCCGCAACTAACATCCTAGCCATCGTTCCACACTGTCGATCACTCCAATTTTCAGGCAGACTTGGAAGCAGCTTATCCAAAAGGAAGGCTAGCGCAGTTGTATCTTCAGTTATCATTTCACTCTGACCAGATCGATAACTATACTCCGTGATTAAATTAGCGACAGCGCCATAAGATCGCACCGCCTCAGCTAGCATCTTTAAAATTGCTGATTTCGGTAAAAGAGGTTTCTTCGCCTCTTCCGGTTCCACCTTTCCATTACTTCCCATGTCCGTGTACATCTTCAAAGGAATGATTTGCGAAACTTGATCATCGTCGTCCAGCGGATCGCTCGTCGTTGCGACGTTATTCCTGATCATATCTCTTCTTGAAGATGAAGTCGTAGCAGTTGCAGCTGTAGAAGAACTCGCTGCATAAGGAGCTTTCTTCTCCGGACTGAAGGCAGGCGACGCTGAACTATCTTCAGCAAGAACGGGCATTGGTTTTATTAACGCATTTAGCAAATCATGAATCACGTTGATTGAAATTTCTTCTGCCATCGGCGAGGCTGAAGAATGAACAAGTGGAAGAGCTTTGACTACCAGTCTGTTATCAACGTCGTCTCTTTTCAAAACGCTAACATCAACCCGCAGGATGTTTTCGCACACCTCTCGATAAACCTCTGGGTCTCTACAAACTGCACTGCTTATTTGGCGAGTCATAAAGAGAATTTCCTTGTATGTTGGTGGAATGTTAGACTGTGTGCGGGTTCGCACGACCTTCTCCATGGCAAGTCGAAGGGTTTTAGGTTCTTCTAAAGTGTGTCTGATTAGAAGAGTGCTCAGGTTGATGCAGCCGATAAAACTGCTCGCCTGGGTCATATCTAGGAGAAGTCGAACTCCCCCTTCTCGAGCAAAGACCTCAGCGTTTTTGAAATCCCTTGTGAGTCGCAAACAGACTTTCATCAGAGCATGTAAGGCGTCACGATCCACAGGAATTGCAAGTAGTTTGACACAAGCTCGAACGATGCTTGGAGTTATAGAAGGATCCAGTCCTTGAATGACTACGTTCTTATTTTTCTCTTTCTCCTTTTCTTTTTCCTTTTCTTTATCTTTATCGTCCGTGGAAGTTTCTTCAGTCTCCATGTTGGAGTCAGCATTCTCCTCGTTTGATCCAGTAGTCTTGAATCCCATAGTGATGGGTCTTCTATTTTCAGTGTCTTCATTCATTTGCGTCATGCAAGAAAAGGTGATTAGATATCTTCTTCTGCTGTAAGATACCCTCGCCTGGCTTTCTCCCGCCCAGTAAGCCTCATTAATCGTGCGATTGTTCGCTGTTGAATAAGGCATCCACTTTCCACTGGCGAGGTCGAACCATTTCCAAACTCTATTAGTCACTCTGTGCATATAAAAAAAATGTTTGTTTGAAATTCAAGAAAACTCAATAAATCATAAAAATTTAATTACTTAAAATTAAGACATCGCCTATGTATTATGTATATGAGATTATTATCATCTTACCTGTGCATTAGTTGCTTCCTCTGCATAAGAACAGCAACTTTCTCCAACCGATCGATGAGGAGTAGTAAAGGAGCGAGCCACTTCGGTGTTTTCACTGGAAGAATAGCTTCTTTGCTTTCTTTAGAAATTTTGTTCTTCGTTGCTGTTAAGGGTCCTTCGCTCATGACCAATAGATGCACAAGCTTTTCCAGGATTCCGCATTCCTCGACGATTTGAGCACAAGGAACTCTCATCTCCTGTAAACTGCTTTCGAAGAAGAGGGTATACAAATATATTCGCCCAGCAACTTTGTTTGCTTCTTCACACTCCACCAATTTTGTTCCAGCATCTTCACCCTGACTCTCGGCAGTTTCAATCAAAAATGTCACCAAATCCCGAATTTCGTGGATCAACTGCCGAAGCATATTGTCTCTCCATTCATCGCCGTTTCTTTTTGTGACAGTGACGAGTAGGTCACAGATTCTATAAACCGTATCAGGCATCAGATCAAGGAGATTAAGACACTGTTCCAGAGCAGACTTCGTGAATTCATCGATACTTTCTGTCACTGGAATTTCGCGTACTGGTTCTTCAGGAACGGGAGATTTTTTTGTGTTCGTTTCACCAAGCGACATGACAATTGCATGCATCATTTGATCATCATCAACTAATTCCAAGTCCATGATGAGACCCTGGCCACTAGCATCACCAGAGGGAAGTTCAGCTCTTCGCGAGGTAGCTGGATTAGTGAGAAGATAATCAGTAGCTTGTTCTAAAGTGACCGTATGTAAGAGTGCCTCGATGCAGTGATTTCTGTTAAAACCCATGTCCATAAGTTGTCTAAGATGATCTCGATTAACAATTGTCTCTGAAAGATCTCCGCGATCTGCGGCCGTACCACTTCTTCCAGCAGTTCCAGAAGCGCTTCCAGAAGCCGCAGCCTCTGCAGTTTCTCCCTTCTCTGTTCGATCTTTAATCATCTTTTCTCCACGGAGAATGTGTCTCAAGATGGAAAGAATTGACTCGGTCATTCTAGCACCATAATTCTTTAGAGGCTTCTTGCTCCACATGAGCATAACAGCCTGGAAGGCTTTCTTGTGAATGTCCTGAAGGTACTTGATGGGATCAAAGGCCTCGTAAACTTTGTAGACGCCAGTGCACTTGGAAGAAACAACATGAGGCGAGTCTAGTATTGCTTTCGGATTTACCATCTTTTCTAAGAGCATAAGCCACACATCTAAGAATTCTCCAGTTCCGTCAGGGAGATTTGGATGTTCGAGTCCTTCAGTTAAAGAGAAGAGTCCTCCACCGGAAAGTGCCCATCTAAAGGTTGCGAAGAATGCATCCTGGCCTCCCAATTTAACGAACTTTTGAAGCATGAGATGATAGGGATGTCGTTTCTCGTCAAAGAGCATGGGTGATGTAAAACCAACAGAGCAGATCAAGAAAGTTAATTTGAATTTGGGAATAGGTGAAGGTGGAAGTTTGTCCCAGGACAAACCACGAGTCAGTAAACAATTGAGGGCGGTGGCTACGCTTCTTGCAGCTTGAGAAGGAATTGCTGGTGTTACAGGAAGTTGTCCTCTTCGTTGTCTTCCGGGAGATCCCATACAGAGTTTGACAAGAAGTCCGAATAGCTCAGCCAAAGCCCGACCTAATCGAGAAGAAGCTCCAAGAAGAGGCTTGATGTATTTAAGTTGGTGTGTGCTGGGTGAAGTTCGTCCTGTGCTGGTGTTTGGTTTGTCATCGACTTCCATCGAAACTGGGGGAGGATCGGTGCTCAAAGCCTCCATGGCTGTCGTCATCCCATTGCTGCCCATGTCTGCAGACACACCAGACCACGCTGAAGTTTCACCTTCAACTCGTAATTCGGGTGGAACTAGTTTGTCCATATCTTCTTTTCCAAAATCGCATCCAGCTGGAATGCTATCGTCGCTGCAAAGAGCAAGCAAGAGGGTGCTCTCCCAGACGAGAGACATGTAGAGTTCGGAGAGACCTTTCAAAACAGTCAAACCTAATTCTGAGCCCCAGTGGTTCATGGATAAATTGCGAATTTCACTCTGGCTGGTTCGGCAGACGTGTACAAAAAGAACGACGTATCCATGAGCGGCGTTCATTGCATGTAGAAGAGGGGTCGCAAGATCGCTGGTAAAAGCTGTTTCGAGATTTGGTGCAGAGGCAAGTTCGTGAAGTAGAACGGATCCTCCAGGAGCTTCCATGTGACTGTGTAAGGGTTTCAGAAGGTTCAAGACATCGTTTAGCTGAGATAAGCCAGTTTTCAGAACCTGAGGTTCGTGGGCAAGATTCTGCAAAGAAAAAAATAATTTTTATATTATTTTATAATTTTCGACAACAAAATAACATAAAAAAACTGGGGAGGTCAAATTTTACACAAATCTAATACCCTCTCTGATGAGAATGTAAAAATATAAATAAACAATACTTACGAGAATACTCTTGCAGACAGAAGCAACAGCTTGTGCGGCTTGAGCAACTGGATAATCAACTGGTAAATTTGGCAGTCCTAAGATCGACAGAAGAGGAACTAACCCATCTTGAGCCACAAACTCACGGCAGTGGTCATCAGTAGAGTTATTGCTAAGAATCGCATCTACGAACTTCATCACATTGTGAATGTAATCGACCAAAGCTATAGGTGTTTTTTCTCTAGGTTGGGGCGGAGGACCAGGTTGTGCCGGAGAAGGTGATGGCTGTTCTTCACGTTGTGGATGGGAACTGGTACTCGCTTCTTCCTCGTCTTCCTCTTCCTCGTCGCTACTACTTCCACCACCACCACCACCGCTACTTCCGTTGGTGTCACCAACTCCAACCCCAACCGATTGTCCCGAAGACTGACGATTCGTTGAATTCGAATGTGATGGCGAATTGTCCGTTTTATTAGCTGCTCTCCAGCAAATGTAACGAGGATCGCATCCCAAGACGCACAACTCTTTCAAAAGCTTAACTATAGCAGCGATCGCATCGGATTTCAAACTCGGTTGATGTCTCATCAGTTCATCCATAGCGTTACCCAAATTTGAAGCTGTATCACCCAAAGGCTCTACACTTCTACGTCTGCGCATAGCCGATAAGTAAACTGGTGAAAGAAGTACTTTAAATAAACGTTCAAAAGGACGGCGTTTGGAAAAAGATTCCAGACCCCTTGTGTTCAAACAGAGAGCACTGAAGACATTTGGTAATGATCCCAAAACTTCTCTGGTAGCTGGAACGTCTTTAGTAAGCAAGGCATGTTGGACGACTTCCGTGAGTCCATTGTCTTGCAAAGTAGACAAAAGGGACGGTTCTTGAAACACGTAGACGGTAACAACATCTATAGCTAGTAAGAAAAGGGAAGGTCCGTAGTATTCGGAGTTGCTGATGATATGTTTCAGCGAGGATGGTAAAGTTCCCTCCATGACGTGTCGAATGCTATCCGAGAAAGTAGGATCTTGAATAGCCTTCTTCAAGTAATTTAACATCGACTTAAGCAAGGCTGCTCTCTGAGGTAAAAAAGTCTTTACACTTTTAGTTGCCGAGAAATTTGGCTGCTGTTCAGATTTCTCATCAGTCTTGGTCATGGTCTCGTCTTCGGAGAATTCCATGGGGTTTGAGGTCTCCTCTCTTTCGTCAAAGGCTTCGTTCGTTCGGTTTGAAACACCAGGTTCGCTTTCACTAGAAGATGCTTCAGCGGTTGGGTTTGTCGCGTCGGTGACGACAAGGTCTTGGGGTTCAATTTCGAAAGGCTGCTCTTTTCTGCAGACATTAACCTCCATGTCGAGTCTCTTTATAAAACTGCTCAAGCCATTGTGGGCTTGAAATCCTTGCATATCTATATTTGTGATTAAGTCTATCACTCTCACGGCTCGCGTTACAAACTGTAAAAGAAACATAGTTGCAAACAAGTTTATAAATGTGTATAAAAAACTGTAGAAACGTAAAAGGAGATTGAGAGATTTTGGTTCAAAAGATATCTAAACTTACAGTAATGTGTTCTAGTTCGCTTCCGGGCCAATTGATGACCTTTAAAAGGCTTTCCATCATGCCGCAGCTGACAAGGGCTTCGCCTCCAGCTTCGTAACTCGCAAGATGATAAAGGAAACTAAACAAAGCTGTGGCTAAGGGCAATGGAAAAGTTTGCCCATCCGGTTGTGGTGAAGTTAAAGTTGTTATGCAAGTTCGTACGAGGACTGGAAGAAATCCGTGATAAGAACTTGCACCAGTAACGTCAATTATCATGTTTAATCGTGACCCTGGTTTCCTATAATGACAAGTTTTTTTTTTTATATTAATGTTTCAATATATTTCAATTATTAAAGAGTTGGTCGAGAATGTTATTTTAAAAAATTCCGATTCCGAAATTAGCTTAAGTCGATTACTCACTTTGGAAAGTGTGGGTTGCGATCAAGGTGTATAATGCTTGTGAGAGTACGCAAAGCAGCAGCTCTGATTTCAACAAGGTTTTTATTTGGAAGCTCCAGCAACTCAACCAACTCTTCCAGGAGTCCGGCGTGAAGTAGACTATGCGCATTTTCTTGCAATGAATTGCTGTAAACTAGCACTGACAGTGCTTGAAGACGGGCTTGAACGCATTGAAGACGTCTTCGATAATCATGGAAACTGTGTGCTAGTCTAATATGTGTCAGGAGGGCCATCTATAAGAGAAAAATTCAGGTTAATTAACATTATAAAAGTTCGAGGATTATTCGATATCATTGCTTCCTTAATTTGTAATAATCACATTTTGAAGAAAATTTTACAAACCTGTCGTTCTTGGGGAACGTTGTAAACCTTCAACAGATCGTTCATAATCTGTGCTGGGGTTTTTTCAAGTTTATGGACATTTTCTATATGAATGTATGTTACAAGATTCGTTTGTCCAGTCTTTTTTGTGTTAATGATACTAGAATTATTGCTCGATGAATCCGTACCGGACGAATTTTCTGCGTAGAATTCAAAGTGCAGAGTTGTGGCACTTGGTGGATAAGAATTCTCTGGACCATCTTTGCAACAATCTGCTAGACCGAAGCCATTTTCCTTGCCTCCCCAACTCTATAAAAAAAAGAACGTTTGTAAAAATTGTTAATTTTATATTACAAATTACAGGGTTTATTAATAGAATATTTTTGAGAGAAAGATTAAATTACCTCAGCTAGATGGTTGAGCCTACTCAGCAAAGCTTGTCGTTTATCACTGTTTAAACGTGTGATGAAGTTACTACGTTTGCTGAACATGTATAAGAGGTTCAGGACACCGAGAACAACATGCATATCGCAACTGGACAATAGAGTCACCAGATGCTCCATACTGTTATATAAATGTCTAGAAAATGAATGCTCGATCAGTAGCGTTGTGAAGTGAAGGACCCATAATAGTAATTCTTTTGCCTGTTGGTAAAAAAAGGAACGACTGTATTATTACAAATATCGAAAATTGTAACGAAATATAAGTACCTACATAAAATTAAATACTGACCTCGCTATTTTGGGGTAAATCACAAGCTAGTTCCCATGGATTATCAGGACTCCGAGTGGCAGCTTCCTCGAGGATGCTGTCGCTGAGGTCCAAAACGTCAATCCAATGAAAAAGTTCACATTTTCCGAATGTCCAAGCATCAATTTGCTTCAGTTCTTCAAGCAATTCAGTATGAGAACAAGAACGCAATTTGCTTATCAAAGCCTGACACTCCGCAGGCTGAAAAATAAATATGTAAACGTTAAAACTTTTTTCTCAAAGCATGTTTATTGGAATTTTATTTCATTCATTTATTAAATAATAATAATAAGCTATCAAGATAATCTTACCACTTCTGAAGTGCATTTTTTCAATCTGCTCCTATCGATCTTCATTGTGGAAATCTATCTTCACTGCCCGACTAAAACCTGTAATATACATTTATAAACAATGTTTCATAATTATTAGTGCTCTATTTATGGAAAGAATGTGCATTAAAAAGTTTTGAAAACAATAAGGTTAAAAAATTTGCATTATCCAACCTCCGATGAAATGTAATCACCGTAATTACTAATCAGAGAACGGGAAAGCTTGAAACTTTCAGATTTTTCACCATAAAGTTTAATGAAAACTATAAATTATGAAATACTTAAAAATGCTCAACTCATTCTATATGTAATACAGTTTTTCATTTATAACCTAAAACTGTAGTTAATACCTGTGCCTGTGCTAAAACAAAGTCACTACTAGAAAAATTAATCTAAAAAATCACACTTTATTTGAAATTTTAGATCTAGGAGTAAAATTTAAAAAAAAATGTTCTTTGTTCATCCTAGGCTCTAGAACAAACTTCTAAATTTGAAATTACCGTTGCATCCCCACAAAAAAAATGGAGTTTTCTAGAATTGAAAGCTTGAAACGTGCTCGAAACACTTGAAATAATGACGCACGTGCATAAATGAAAATTCCGATGAAAGACAAAAGGAAAATGTAAGCTACAATGTATATATATTTCCAGTTGCGGCAGAAAATTCCAATTCCGGCAAAAAAGGACGTTGATCTAATTCACGAAATAAAAAAACCTCAAAATGCAGAGTCATGGGAGATGGTGGCCTAACCTAATAATTTCTCGAGTTGAAAATCTAAGTCGCAATAAACCAACAACAAAGGGGGGAAAATCAAGTTCAATCATCTCACCCATCTTACCTATCTTGTGTGAACTCGAGAAACAGAAAGATGAAATGATTCACCGCTTTTGCAGTTAAGCTTAAAAAGGCAGATCCGTGAAGTTTGTCACGGAAGGGAATTTCATGATAACCAGATCACAAAACAATCAGTTTTAATAACTAAATAAAAAATCACTCACTCAGAGATGACCTTGTCGAGACTTGCGTTCGTTTTTCTGGATGCAACGTTTTCGTCCTTTGTACTCTTATTCCCTTTAGGGTTGATAGGAATCTTGGAAATATATGTCACGGGCATCGCGGTCGACTCAAAACGGAATAGGATCCCGATCACGGACCAATGGTCCTCACCCTCCGAAGCACAAATTCGTATTTGCGATCAGCCTCGAGGATTATTCACTATCGAAAATGGAGGAGAAAATTGCAAAAGCCGTCCTTCTTGGCAGTGCCTTGTGGCAGGTCTTATTAAAATTTGTCGGAAACCGACCTGGATTGGCAACCAAAACAAAACTTGAGCGTGGACCGAGCGCGATCTTCTTCCTCTCTACCGCTCACCACCAATCACCGCCATTTTACGAACCCGCTGCTCCGAAAACTCTCGTGTATTCACTTAGGTTTCTTTCCGCGAGGATTCGTTATACACGCACACAAAATTGTAAAAAGGTTTCACCCCTGTTTTTATTCTATATAAATTCAGAGTAAATGTGGAAAATTCGGCACAAAAAATGATTATTGTATCGAGCGCACCGAGCGCACTGTCTAATCTTGCTCTAAACTTCCAAATGTTCCCAGACTCTAGACCTCACGCACACAAATACATATACACTTTACGCGTGGCGACGAACGCGACGAATTTATAAATTCTGGACAGTCCTAGAAACAGTCGTTAGGTGGCAATATGACGTTTTGTTTTTAAATAAATAGATGAACATTGTGGAATTAAAACAGTTAAATTAGAAAAAATGAAGGTTCTTAATGTTGAGTAATGATATTTAAGTATAGTTTAGGATTTCTTTTAATAATTCGAAACATCGGAATAGATAAAAATAATGTATTTGGTGATCAAAAGCATTACATATTTATATGGATGCCTCATTTGAATTTCGCGCTTTTTCAATTCACGTTTTCATTTACGCGCGAAACTTAAAATAATGTAATTATTTCTAATTCAAAATGAATCTTAGCCATTAATAATATTGTTTATCGCCTATAGATAAAATAAATAACCTTTTTCAAATAGGATTAGAACCAAAAAGGCAGAATCATGAGAAAAATATCGCTTATTCTATTAATTTATTGTAATCATGTAATATTTGCGAAATAATAAATTATTTTCATCCACCGTTATCATTTTATTAAAAAATGTAGCTGCATATTAATCATATTAATCCAACAAATGTTCATTTCTAAAACTTGAAATATCAAGGTTTAAATTAAATAAAAATTTTTTAATTTATACTATGAGCCTGAGCTAATTGATCTTAGATAATGTCGTACATTATACCAAAAGCATTTATCCTATATTTTACAATAGAATATTTTCATAAATACGCCCTGATTTAAAAACCAAAACTTAATAAACTATTTTCAAGAAGGTATCAACTTTGCGGAAGGATACACAAGGGTGTATATTCCTACCAAAGAAGAAATAACACCTAATAATCCAATAGCACCAGGACTTAGTCTTGTATACCCTAAGGCAGTTAATGGAATGAAAATATCGCAACCATTTTTAATTGCATCTGATACAACATCTGTACGCTCCTTTAGGAGATTAAAAACTTGACTATAGTATTTTAAGACATTAAAATTCGAAGTTCCAACGGAACCAACATTTCTCCAAATCAAACTGGAGCGATTGTCTTTTAAAATCTGAAGGATTTCGTAAAAGTCTCTTGATAAATTCATAGTTAACATCATTAGCCAATATCTGTTGGATATCGAACTCCATTTCGAGACATCAACTTGCACAATTCCTACTCGACCAATCCAAAGAATATGATCCGCTAGGAGGAAAAGGGCATTTGCGATTTTTGATAACGTTAACGTTATTCTTATGATGACATCAGGATATTTTATAGTAGATAATGCGGCGTAGAGACTATCCAGACACCTTCCGAGTCGTAAAACTGTAATAAAAATATAATAAGATTATTGATATACATATAAATGTATAAATAAGATTCAATCCTTGAAAATTATAGTTATAGAAAGCACAAGTGGCACAAAGTGTCGTTCGAACTACATTAAAATTCATTCCGTTATTATTATAATTTCAAAATTTATCTTAATCAATATACAAAATAGATACAAAAAATAGTTACGTTTTCTGAATGAACTGAAGGTGTATTCCAGACTCTTCAAAACATCTACAGAATAATTGGCACTGTTTTTATTCTGAGCATAAAACCAATATGCTCGACTACCATACTGTAAAGTCCTGTAATTAATAAATAAATTTATCATAAATATTTAACCAAAAAGAAACCAAGAAACATATTGTCGAAAAATTACAAAACCATACATTTTTGTCATGTATATTTAAAAGAACTTTATACTAACTAACCTTATTAACTTGTCTCTTCCAGCAGTTTGGTTATTTAATTTGATAAAAGTATCCATTTGAACACACTATTTGCAAAATACCTCAGAATATTAACAAATTATTTAAATTTAACGCAAAAAAATAAATATCAAGACAAGGACTTTATTGCAAGATTCAGCTATAAATTAAATTGCTTATTTCGAGAAATTTGTCATTTCGCTAACGCTAATCGTTATAAAAATTCTTCACTCGCTGGAATTATTTTAAAACAAAAATTAAAATACGAAATTACGAAAGGGAACAAAGTCTTCTTGTTTACATGTAAATCAAACAAACTCACATATGTA
>CAJFCP010000087.1:977875-994834 GCA_904066005.1 Synergus itoensis
CTGCCTCAAAATGAAAAGTAAAAAATGTCATTTTATCCGTTGCTCCAACAGCCTTAATAAATGCTCAAGAAAGATTAAATATAGAAATATTGAATTCTAAAGAATATTAACGTAACATATGTAACGTGGTACTTGTTTTATAATAATTTCTTTTATATTTTGCAGCTAGAGGAACTTGTAAATATAGAAGGCTTAATTCCTATTTCAATTGATAATACTTTTAATTTAGAAGACCTTAGTGATGACGATGAAATCTGGTTGATGGATATGCCAAAAAAGGTATGCAAAAAATTATAATTTGTTATTCTTTATTGTATGATTTATTTTTTACTTGTTTAAATTTAATTATTATAACTAATAGTTCTAATAGTTTGTCCGGAGATATATCATTTAATTTTATTTTTGTATATTTTAATAGTGTACTTTATTTCATATAGTATTTCATTTTTGCAGATAAACCCAGAACTTCTCAATGGACAGGTATTGTCGTTGACCGACAAAACTAAGTTAAAAATAGGAAGCGAACGTTACACAGCAATTCATCGTGAGGCGAAAGGAGATCTAACGTGTGTGTTTAGTACTTCAAATGGCACTAGGTCCAATAAAATCGGTAATTCAAAATTATTTTAGTTAATATTACATAGAATATCCGTTTGTTTAAATTTGCAAGTAATCTACTCCTCGCATATAAAGCTATTAAAAAATTATATTTCATGTTTCAGTGAATGTCAAACCTGCGGGGATGATTCAGTTAAGACAAAAACTCACCGCAACTCCTAAAATTAAGCCGAGATGCATAGAAACAACAAAAGTACCCTTACCGCAAAATATCAGACCCAGAGATCCATTTCTTCTCGGAGTAGTCAGAGATAAAACTGATCATACCAATGGAACTAATATTAAGAAAGAAAATCATTCAGGATCAGAAAGATGATCAAAATCAAATCTGAGGTTCTTTTCCTAGTTCAGACGAGATTGTACAAAATTTTGCAAGTTTTATATAATTTATGTTAAAGTTTTTCCGTAAAAAATAATTTTGTTTTGTCTTTAAAGGAACTAGGAAGAAATCAATAGGAAGTATAATAATATGAACGACAGTTATAATATGCATATTTAAGTAGATATATCCAATACTTTTAATTTAAAAAGTTATGAATTACCTTTCATATACCAGAAGATTTTAAATAAAAAGATGTAAATTTAGTTTATGAGTCAATTATTTATGAGATTTATTTAATTCTATAAATCATTAATAGTCACTTAATTCTAATATTTAGTTTACAATTAAAAATCGTATAATCAGTATGTAACTACTGTAACAATAAAGTTATGAATTTCAATTAAATAATTTTTAATCCACGAAATGCGCCATCGGATCCTCTTCACGGGCTTTTTTAATTTTATAGGCTTCCACTTCTTCAGTTGTGGGTTCTTTAACCTCATACATACTGTGATAAGCTCTTTTTCTATCTCCCAATTTTAACATTAGTTCAGCTTCTTTCTGATTTTGCTCCTCTTTTTTGAGAGCCTCTTGCAGTTTATCAGTCTCTTTTCCCCTCTTTTTTTCCCTCAACTTTTCTTTACGCCTCTTCTTTTTGTTCTTCTTCTTCTCTTTATGAATCTTCCTCTCAGTTTTACTCCTCTTGTCCTCATCAGAAGATTCATCACTGCTGCTTGAGGATTCTTTCTCACTACTTTCAGCTTTAGTGATTTTTGCGGAATCCTTTTCGTCTTCTCCTACCGAAGCTTGGGAAACTTCCTTATCTTCAACAGCATTCGTCATTTCAGCCGCCTGTTTCCCAGATTCTCCGGTGCAGTAAGAATTTTTGATAAAAGCGTGGCAACACTGATAACCCCACTTTCCTGCATGCCAATAAGATCCCCAAATAGATTTGTGATTGTTTGGGAAAATATCCTCTTCGTATTTTGAACGAATTACAGGACGTTCTTGGCCTCTGAGAATTTTTCCGTCTCGAGAATAAACAACGTATTCTTCTGTCTGTGCTAGCAAGAGAGGAGCTGGTGGAACATCAAGGTGTTCCTCACCTCCGTAGGTTTTTATTATGCTGTCTCTGGCTTTATTTTTAATTGTTTCTTTATTTTTGTCAAATTCTTTTTTTAAGAGCTCAAGTTTCGTGGGTTCTGCTAAAAGGTGCACGTCCAAACCACGCTGGGAAGCGTCCCATGCAAATATTTGGGCGTTTGCGTGTTCTTTTGTATCTCCCGAAAAACGAGCAAAGTTCTCACCTTGGTAATCCACCCTGAAAATAAATAAATAATTTAAATCAGTACATTATTTTTTAATAGAGACATTATAAATATTTCTGTATTTTCTTATGAAATATTTCTTAATGTCTTCTTAAATTTTAAAATAAAATAGAGAAAAAAAGAAATTGCAATTGAATTATGAACTTACTCTCTATCAGTTCCAGCGTAGGGATTGTCTCGCATAGATCGGGTTTTGGGATCATAGTAAGCAGAATTGGGATTCAAATTACGAAGGTATTTTGCCGTGTCTTCTCGTATCCTTAAGTTTCTCACAGTAATTCTCTGTTTAGAATCGACTTTAGTACCAGGCATGTCGACTTCATCAACGTATTTGTCCTCGTCTTTATCTGAATCTTGATCATCGACTTCTTCCGCGTTTAACTTCTTTGCTCTCAATTTTTTCTTTTCTTCTTCGATTTTTTGATAATATTCCTCAACGGTCTCTCGATGCTTTGCGGGATCGTACCCGGCCCATCTGTCTCGTTTCGCATCATAATCGAGGGAAAGATCAGGTTGTTGAACGTCGTCAGCGGCAAAATTAGATTGCGTATATTTAGCAAGAATCTTCCTAGGTCTTTCAAAGCAATCTTTGCGTTTGTGACCCATCGCCCCACAATTTTCACATGCACCTTTGCGAAATCTGGTTGCTCGATTTGATTGAACACCTCGGATGTACCACTCATCGATACGACTAAATTGTTTCTGTTTCTCAGGCTGGGGTCTCTGATGTTTTAATGTCGGGCCCTGTTGGATAAATGAAACTTCAGTAAACAATTTTAAAAAATTAAATAAGTCTAAAATATAAAAATTTAAACGATAAAAACATAATTTTCTTACCGATGATCCAAAATACCAAGGAGTAGAACTGATGTACTGTGGTATATGAGGATTAATGTCCTTTCCCTCTTCGTCAACCGCGGCTGGTGCAGTTCCAGCTTTTCTGGCTTCCTCCAACTCTTTCGCCTTTCTCCAATCTTCTCTGCTTTTCTTTTTAGGTTCATCTTCAAACTGACTCTTGTTTTTCAAAATCTGTGAGACAGGAACATTCGCCAAGGGATTCGACATTATGCTTATCTGTAATGCAAATTCCGGTTTAGTTATATACATTATACTTAGTCATAAGAAACTCTGAGCTCAGTTAATTGATCAATATGGTCACGCAAAAAACTCAATAAAGAAAATAACGTAAAGGAAAGCAAGTTTTATATTACAATTTTTTATTAGAAAGTTTATTATGGAAAAATACAAGAAAACATTTTATGACGTAGTACTAATTTTGAGGTTAGAAAAAGAATGACGTTTGTTCTTCGTCTTATGCTTTCCCATATAAACTTATTAATAGTTTCACATATATATATAAATCATGCATACAATATTTCTAATTACAAATCTTTTATTACTTACTTGTTATATGAATTTTTAACCATTTTAATTTTTTCAGATAATGGTTTGTTTGACGTTTGACTGTCAAAGACTGAAAGTGAAACCCTTTGGTTCAATTCTAATGAAAACTGAAATTCTGCTGAAATCGCAGTGCTCGCTCTCACGAATTGTTTTGGCTTCCGCTGGAGAAATTCTCCCATTGATCAAAATTTTACGCGCGCAATTCAAAATCGAACTAATTTAATTTGATTTTGAAATGCGCGCCAGATTATAGCCAATTGCAGAATTTCTCCAGCAGGAAGCCAACACGTGCTGCGCGCGCAGAAAGCTAACTTGAGAACGCCATACCTACAGTGTCTTTCGCGGTCGCGGCATTTTTAAGTATACGTCGCGTACGTGTTTAGAGAAACAATTTTTAACACTTTCCTTCAACACTTTTACAAATATCACAGTTTCACTAAACAAACACTAAATAATATTCCAAAACAAGTTTAAACTTGTGATATAATTACCAGGTCCAAGTCGTCCAATTTCAACGATCATTCCCGACTTTGTGTTTGTGTTTACTTGTGTTTACTAACTTTCGTGTCCAAGATCATTCTTCGCGTTTTGTCGTAATTTCGTGTCGAATTGTTTCTCTATTTAGTGTTAAAATACTTATAGTTCTGCGAAGTATTCGGTAATTCGGTTGTGGGAAGTGATGGTGAAAAGTGATCGATGAGTTAAGATGTTTGGAGGTTACGTTTTTTGTATTATCAATGTGTTGAGGTATTTGGTGTTGCTTTTCCGTGCAGAGATTTTTTTGATTTCGTCCGGCCGACCGGGAAAAAATTGCGTATTGGATATTTTTGGATTTTCGCACTCTTCCAAAATGTCTTGTTGCTTTAAAATATGGTTCTGATACAGTTTATACCAAGGAATTAATTGACTGGAAATGACTTCATTCTGTTCGAGGAGAGAATGGTAAAAATACATTTTATACAATATTTATTGTTAGTTTTATTAATTAAAATTACAAAAGCGATATATGTACTTTTAAAAGACACTCAATGAAGCAAAAGTTACTTCATTTACCGTTCCCCTTTTACTGACTCAATTCCTTTATTTTTTTAACATAAATAATTTACAACCTTTTTTGATTTTTCAGATGGAACATACGATTTAACTGAAACCATAAAAGTTAGTAAAATGATGGCGAACGATGTTTCCAGAATTAATTCTAACATGGCATGCCCAAAACGTTCATAAATTTTGAAAGAAATGGAAGCTGCCTTTTTATAACGACCAGAGAACATAAAAGTTCGAAAAAATTTGGTAGGTTTTTTTTTAAGTAACGAATCGAACACTTTTTATTTCAATATTTTAAGTTAATTGCAATCCGAAAGGTGCTTACATAAATTCTATAACTGATCTACAGAAAATTCGAGAATTTTTGGCAGTTTATTATAATTCTTTCGATTCTTTTCAGACGATGTACAACCAAGTAGATGTTTAACTTAACGTTTCGTCTATGCTTTTACCCGAAATCCATTTCATCAGACACTCTTTGACTGTTTATCTAATGGGCAGTGATATTTCTACAGCCACGCTTTCTTGTTTGTTCCACATTTAAAGATTGCTGTGACTGAAAAAGGTAAGATTTCTAATACCAAATAAATTTAAATTAAAACATTCGGTTGAATTGATTAGTAAAAAAAGTTTATTTTAAGGAAACTTGAAAACCGTTTACAAAAATTAACTCATACGAAAATAAGTTTATACATTCAAACGCTGCCATAATGAATTTAGAAATTCCGAAATATAATTATATTTAAGGCTATTTCTATTTCTATGATACCGCTCCATATTTTCTAAGTTCTGCTTAATGACTTTTCTAATTTGGAATTGTTTACTGTTTTTGGCACGATTATTATTTTATCTTTTATCCGCATCTATTTTTTTGCTGCTTTCAAGCTGCGCCTACAATAGTAAGAGCAAATTTCGTAGTTGTCACGTACATGCATTTTTGTCCTTCCCTGTAAAAAGCAGAGCATTGAAGTGGATTATATGGCATTGAAAAAATTGTACACTTTTATGCCTGTAAATCCAAACAAATTCCGTTTTTGTCCTGAATGCCAATTGATGCTCTTCATGGATTAAAACTGATTTCATTTGAATTCATTTGAATGCGCAAAATTTTAAAACATTGAACTTACTTCTTTCTAATGCCGTTGAAAAAATCCAAAGTTCACAAATTAATGCCATTTAATGCTTTTCGGCAAACTTATCAGTTGAATGCCAAATAATGTCTTTCACGGAACAAAATAATGAATGAGTTGATGCCATTTAATGCTTTTCGGCAAAAACGGAATTGATTCGCAAAGGATGGCATTAACTGGCATTAAAAAATTCAATGCCATTCTATGCCTTCCAATGCACTCCTTTTTACTGGGTTACGTCATCATGTTCAGAAAAATTTGTAACTTAAGGGAATATGTTAATTACCATATGAGCTTATTAACGTTCTTTACGGCTGTATTATTTTTTTTGAAAAAATAAAAGCTGTGGAAAAAAAAACTCAGGTAATGTAAATTTGTTCATATGCGATAATTACCACATGCCCTTAAGGAGGAAAGCGTGTAAACGTGAGGACTACGAAATTTGTAGCCTAGCCTCGACCCAAAAAAGCAAAGATTCAAAGACTCCCTTGCGCTCGCGCGCTACCCTCTGTCCCATCATGCGCATGGAGTCCGTTGGCGGAAGACTAGGCTGGGAAGGTTGGGGGTAGTCGTACCGGTAGTCTTGGGGGTGGGAAGGGCTCGGGGTGCAATCCGGAAAAGGGGTGAGGTAGAGGGTGGCAGCTTTGTGGGTGTCAGAGTAGGGAATGGTGAAGTTTCTCAACGCTCGATGGCGTGCCAGTGCGGATCGAGATTCCGCGGGACGCGCAGCGTCGTGACGCTCCTTACAATTCCTCCATAACAGATATTTTTCCGATCAAGACGCGAAATCGGCTCCTTACCTCGCTTCCTAAAAAAAGG
Source organism: Synergus itoensis (assembly GCA_904066005.1). Taxonomy (NCBI): domain Eukaryota; kingdom Metazoa; phylum Arthropoda; class Insecta; order Hymenoptera; family Cynipidae; genus Synergus; species Synergus itoensis. Next base: position 984,544 of record CAJFCP010000087.1, read on the forward strand.
TGCTTAAACTGAATCTTCCGCTTTTTATCAATTTTTCATTTTCAAACTTTAGTTCTGCATAGCAGATACCATCAAATTAAAGTTTCTTTGATCAGTTCATAACAGTTCGACATAATTAATACTACTGTCACCAGTATCATTATGCAAAAATGGCATCTGATGTCTTTGGTTCCTCGTCTTCTTTTTCTTCTATCTTTTACTTCCTTTTTTGATTCTTCTTCTTCGCCTTCACTTTCGTGCTACATTCATCTTCCGTCACGATATCTTGCTTATAGTCCAGGCACCGCCACATCCGGAACGGATATCTTGATTCAAGACGTCGAAAACTAGAGAAAAAGGGATTCCAAGTTTTGTGCGATATAGTCTTCACTGTCAGAAGAGTACAATAAAGAATAATACTATCGCAAACTTTCCTTTGTCCAGCATCTCTCGCTTAAGATATCCATACATCGCTTCATTTCCAAACCCTTTGAATAAGTATCATTCTTAGATAAACTTTCTCCATGTAATTTCATATCTCTCTACATCTGGTTGAAAAGTTATCACTTGTTTTGCAAACTTTAAATCAGAGTGATCACTTTTTAATTGAAGTAAACAATGCAACATCTAAAATCCCTTTCACACTAATTAATCTTGTAATTATTTACACATTTCTTTTTCGTGAAAGAAGAAAAAGAAAAATGTTCTGTTTTAGCTTTCCAGATCCAAAAGATCCCGTCCTGAGAACGAGAAAAGTGATTTGCGTGAATCTTTAAGAAGTGACTAAAATTTAGAAACTTGATATTCGTGTATGAGAGACTTTTCCCCAGGCTCTATTCTTCCAAGAGAGGATTTAGTCGTCCGCAACAAGTGTATCGCATCGTTGATATAACGACACACAGTCGTGATTCTGCCGCACATGGATAATTAACCTATATGTTTCTTCTCTCTTGTTTATGTAACCCCCGTTCTCTTAATCTCTCCCAGAAGGGGTGAACCACCCCGTACTATACAATTCAAAACTTTGTCCATCGATGATGCCCTCAGCGGGACAGCGCGATTAATTTTGCAGAAAGCTCCTCTCGATACGAATTTCGAAACGCAACTGAATCGGATCCCATGGACTTTTAATCACGAAAAAGCCCTTTCAATGCCTGAAGCATCAATCGAAAGCAGGCTCGCCAAAACTTTCTAGAGCTGAATACACAAAAAAGAAATGTAAAAGACTCATCCAATTGCTTTAATAAGAATTCAATAGGAATTGGGTTTCCAATGTTCTCCAGTCTTCTCCAGTGTTTTCCAATTAAATAATGGATTTCGATCCTGTCTGAAAATGGAAAATTATAGTCTCACATTAGAAAGTTAGATTGAAAATTGAAGATTATTTATCAATAATTGATGGTGGGCTGGCTTGTGGATTGTACCTAGAATTGTTGGTTTTGAGAAAAGATGATTTTTGGATAGGAACAATTAGCAGACAGTTAGTGGACAATTAGCGTGAGACTGAGGAACAGTGAGTGCAAATGAATTTGGTGAATAATGTGAACGATAGTGGTGGGAACTTCGTGTCTCTTAACTCTAGCAAGTGGTGCAATGTACAGTCATGCGTTAATTTAAATACGTTAGAATGTGAGCCACTTTGCTGGAAGAACCCTCATACCTCAAATCGGTGCTGATAAAATTAAATGGTGGTGTAATAAAACTTCCGTCAGCATGGATGTCTGGAAAAACAAAGGGATTATCTGTGTTTATCTTGTTTGGTTAATCATTGACGTTGTAAGCGCCGGTCGCCTTTTTGGTGAGTAACCACCCTTTTTATCTCAATCAATCATTCAATCATTTGTGTCTATTCTCTGATGGAAAATGCTGAGTATATACAAAGAAAATTACATAAAATTGAAAAATTAATGTAGTTAAAAGATTTTACATTGAAAATGTTAAACATTGTATAAATATTGCTTAAAAATACACTCAAAAAACATTCTGATTATGTTAACCAGGAAATAATGTTAAATATAACCAGAACTTTTTTGAGTGTATGTGTGTACGCTGAGAAAGGCCAAAGTATCAATTTTTTCCTTAACTGTATATTTTTGGTAAAATTCAGTATTTTCACTAGTGAAAATTCTCAATATGACATTCTTGTCCCTAAATTACAACGTATTTTGAGAAAAAATTGCTCTACATTTTATTTTATTTTATTTTTTTTTTTACAAAATATTCAGTTGATTGCAAACTTTATCGACATTGCAATTGTATGCTTTGATTGAATGCACACAGATTTTGCAAATAATTGAAGTGTACTTTGTTATACCAATGCAAAAACTGTGGGAAGCAGAAAATTTTGTTTATTTTATAATAAACACATAACGAGTTTGGAATTCAACAAAGCCGTCTATGTACGTTATTTAAAACAGGCAATAGTTTAATTTTCATCACTTTCGTGTTAATAAAAGAATTTTATTTGCTTAACAATATTTATTAACAAACGTGGTTTTATAAAGTTTATTATCAGTTTATAATCCGTTGGTTTTGAAATAAAATCTATTTGAAATAACGCCGATCTCCGATCGAATTTTCGATACATTCCTGATTCTTAAGATGAATTTCCGTTCTTTTGAGAGTTACAATATTTGGTATATGAAGGAAATTCGAAATCTAAAGTATAAAGGATAGTATTCGAAGTTATTGATTGAAAAATTGTTTCTATCTACGTGATTCTCCCACGAAAGCTTTACCAGAGTAAATGCGAACTGCGTGAAAAATGCAAAAGGCTCTTCCTTTTCTTTACACCTTCATCTCTTTTTTTAATTTTTTTTTCACTCTTTGTTGCTTTGTTTCTCTCGTTTGTTATACTTTTGCTGAATCTCTTTAGGAATAATTTGCTTCCCTTTCAGTTGCACATCAGTCATATGACTGACATTTAGCAAACTCCACTAGTATACTTCATCCAGTGGTTCGCAATAGCTATAGTTTACAATAGAAGCTAGAATTACGTTTCGAAACGGATCCGTATGTGTATGTTAGTTAGACTCTTGAAGTGTGCGTTTCAAACATTGAAGTTGAATAAATGCGGATATGTGTGATTAATAATGAGGATTATATACTTGCAAAGTTACCTCATTTGTAAATTAGATTTTGCTTGTGAATGTGAATGTCAGTTATTGAAATTTAATGCTTTTCAATGTCTTATTATAATTTAATTTCATTCAAATGATAGCAAAACTGAAGAAATACCATTCATTTTATACGTAAATGATGTCTTACTCGTATGTCGGATAAATGGTACCAATTATCACCTTGGTAATTGGTAACAATTTACTCTGTATAAGACAATTATTATCCTCTCTAAAAAAAATTGTTTAACGAAATATCTCGAAAACCTCACATACATTATTGCTGCAAACCTGATTAGCTTTTGAATGACTTGAAGTTGTAAAAAGGAAAACAAAAGTTCTAAAAAACATTTTAAAAATCAGAATCTTTTAAATTTCTTTTGAATCTTCTTGAAATTCCTTGAAAAAAAAAGCAATAAAATGAATGGTATATGCTTCAAGTTTCTCACTATCATTTGTTTTGCACTCATAACAAATTTTAATTAAAAGAGTACAATTTAAAAATCTAATTTTAAAATCGCACTGCCAGATAGTTGGCATTAGAATTTTCAGTTGAGCGAACGCCAGTAATTGACCATCGCCCAACGCAAAATTTATATTCAAGTCAGACTCGTATTCTGATTGACCAGCAACCTTCTCAATTCGATTTGGATTCAGTGCTGGATATAAGCGTTAGGATCGTTCACTCGGTGATGTGCAGAGAAGAAGATATTAGTCGTGAAAACTGGTTCTCCTGTTTGTGAGATTCTTTTTCAGTATAAAACCAAATTCCGAATATATGATTCTGAATAAGGGATTCCATAGGTGAATCCTTAACAACTTATATGGACATTTATTCATATATACGTGCATTTCATAGCATATATGTATGTACATGTAGGGATATGCACAGGGTAGATTTGATGTGATGCAAAGGGAGCGTTATAGTAGATGCAAGGAGTATAACAAATCGATACATGTACGTTCGTATTCCAGCACGTATTCGAGATGCTCTCCAAGTCCTCTTCCCTCGACTGTACCGGGTATCCGGCCTAATCGGTTCGTGAAATTCAATTTCAGCGATACCGATGACTGGATCCGACTGGATCGTCGCAGAACCTTGCCTCGTTCTATTCCAAGACTTTTACTCTTGGCACCCCCATACTCTCCATCTAGCATCTGCACTTCCGGATCCACACCAGCCGCGCCGCTTCCGCCATCGCCTACAACTTCCCAAAAGGCATTAATATTTTATGGATTAAGAATAGTTAATTGAAAAGCTGGTCCCTGGGTAACTGAGTGGCCGAAATATATCTTTGAAGCTTCTCGATGAAACTTATCTATGTTTCATGTAAAGTATCGAGAGAGTTGAGCAACATCATTTTAAATTCAAAATTTACACATAATTTCGTATTTCGTTAGAAAAGTTGAGTATTTATCTTTCAATATTCGAAGGATATTGGCTTTTTCAAACATGCAGAGTGTGCAAATTTACATGAGTCAGATTTGTTCAGGAAAGAGGAATTGAATCTGCATATGATTTTATTTTACAAACTTTTCCTATTTTGTCGATTAAGTAAGTGATGTTTGCAGGCGAAATCGAGCGAAATGTAATTCCAAGAACAATATCTATTTGTCTGAAACGCGCACATGTGCCACATCCGTTTCTCGTTGGAGAAATTACGAGACTTCCGTAAGCAGCAACTCGTGTGCGGACATGGATAGCGATTCTTTAGGGGTTTCGTCCAAGCAACGTATGTAAGCCCATACGAATAGAGAAAAATAAAAGACAATCGAAGATCCCACTCGGAGATATACGTACAATGGTACTTACTTTCAGCACCGACGCGGATATAGAAACAACCACTTCCTTTCGTATCGCATTGCTATAGATCCCCCCGGAGCCTGTAGAGCCAAGCTCCCTCGATATCGATACATATTCTCAGCAATCACCTCTGGGAGCCCCTATTCTGTTATACGATTGAGCTACGGAAATTATTAGGCTGTTCTGTAGCACGACTTTATTCTATAGGCCATAAACCCTCTTCTGAACGTGGATGTAGAAAAGGAACAGCGATTCAAACCCGTTCCCCTTTTGACTTTTTGAGAATATTGGGAATCTCCGGATCTCTAGTATCATACATACATATATCGAGGCCTATTGAAACCAGATAGAAATATCCTTTTCGAGACTCGAAATCTTTGAGTGGCGGCAGCTTTTGGATTATAGCTAACGTACTCGACAAGGCGACATTCTGGATAAATGAAAATTGCTCTTCTCAGTCAAAAATGTAGCTCATATTTTAAATATGCACCCTATATCTTCAATTGAAAACTCGCAAATTTCTCATTTTAGTTGGCAAGTCTCGTACAAATGAAAACCAATATTATTACATTTTATACCAAAGGGCTGCAATCTTACACCACGTATTGTCCAGAAAAGTCTTGGAATACGTCATCTCGATTCAGACCACGTTTCAGTGATCTACAACGGGATGCGGAAACCTGTACTGTGTGTTTTATGCTTTCGTGACTCGATGACGTACAGAAAAAATGATCTCATATCCACTTCATCCTTTCGCCAGATAGCATTCTTGATTGCTCCCATCGATACAAAATATTTTCACCCTTAATTCAAGGGAACGATTGAAATGTCGATATCCAACTAAGAATTTCTGACCAGTTATCAAATTATTGAAAAGTTTGAAGAATAAGTTAAATATATTTTTAATTATAAATGTGTATTGCATTAATTTGACGAATCAATCGCTATTTTGATCGTCTGAATCACGACAACAGACAATATGTTGCTCAAAACTAGGCTTCGAGCAAAGTATTAAGGACTGTCATTTCCGAAAGTAGTTTACTCAAACTTTCTGAAATAAGTTCCCAGAACTATAAAGTATCCATAGGAATTGGTTTGTCACACAACTTGGGCAGATTTTGTCATTCAATAGCTGTTTGCTCCACTTGAAGGAAATCTATATCCAGCTTGTTTGTATTAGAATATCTAGTATAAAGAGACATTTATGTATTCTTGATGATCCAAGTTTGAACATCAATTTTGAGTCAGAGAAGACAAACATCAATGTAAGGGAGAATTTCAAATTGAAAACCCGGAAATTTATATACAACATTTTTTACAAAATGTTATGAATGTTGTAAAAATTTATGAGTTTTTTGCGAGTGATAGATAGATTTTATTATACCATAAAATTTATAAGGTTTCAAATTGATTTTTATAGAGAAAAGAAATACTAGAATATAAAGCATCTTTTTTGAAAGTGTCTACATATATAGAGAGCAAGAAACTCGAAAGCTCGAAACAATATCGAATATAAGCTTTGAATTTCAACGAACTCTGTGAAAAATTCAAAAGCAGCGTTCAGACAGAGCATACTTTCGAATTGCATTTATGTTGTAGATTCGAATGCTGAATAAATTTTCATTCTTAATACAATCAATTGATCCTTGGTATTGTGCTTCTACAATGACTAATTTCTTATTATTTTTTTTTTTTTGTTGAAAATATTCATTTATTAAGAGTGTCATAAATAAAATGTGGTAAATTTAAAAAGGAAGCATGAAAACACTTTTTTACGACTTGAAGTCAAAAAATAAAAACGTTATGAGTGATAAAACTAAAACGTTTTAAAGTTACTAGTAGCTATCTACAGTAAATTGAAGGAGAGGAAAAGCATTTTTACATTGAGAAATAGTTGGAACTAGAGAGACATCAAACATGAATTCTCTCAAGGTTGGAAGAATCTTATTTCTTTATAATACACATTTTACATAGACGTACAAGTAATTAAATTCTTTTTGATCTAACTTATCCGTTAGAGAATTTTGAGCAATTTTGTTTGCATTCCATAGTTGTCTCTCGAAATTGTAGCATTACGATTAATATGCAATTCTATAATATGATTAGATCTATCATATATTCAATCCCGCGTTCCACAATCCAGCTGTTCCATTTACAGCATGAATCGTCCAATATATTATGTAATATGATATATAAAATTCGTGTAAAAATTCACAAGGGGATTTACTCTTCGGATTCCAGTGTTTGACACTGAACAGACTGGTTTTTTTGACATTTAAATATTTAATACAATGCTATAAACATTCTATAGGATTTTTGTCAGGATAAAATAGAAGGTTCATAAAAAATGTAATTTGAGAGATTGCTTCATAATTACCTCATTTTTGTGAAAGAATAGAAAATCTAACAGAGGTAAACAAATTGTCTTTGCTCGAGAAAGCAAAAAAGAGAGCAAAAAGATATCTTGCAAATATTTTAAATAATAGAATTCCAGATAGCAATTCTCTGGCCTTTTCCACCCTGCAAGAGTAGTTCACGTCCCACTTCTCTCGCCTGAAGCTCAATAGAAAGCTCCACACCAATGCGCGCCACCCATGTGATGCGCCTCGAACGAGGAGATTGGTACCTTTGGCTGTCGGTGGTACCGAAAGGTAGTTCATAGTTTCGCTGAACGGTCCTTGATTTATGAAGGAATCATGTGTGTGTGTGTGTGTGTGTGTTTGAACGGTATTCTTCATTAAGGAGGTACCTTGATCCTCATATTAATTGCTAGAACACGTTGCCTGCAGCAACCAGTTCTGCGTGAACACACATATTCATTATAAGCGTATTCGGCTTTTCAGTATGCGTAGTAAAGCTCACTATGTCGGTCTCACTACGAGCAAACAATGCTACTCCACCGTCCATTCAGGTTATTCTATAACTCATTTGTTAATCCAGACACGTCCCAAACGATGTAGTCCATCCATACTCCACATTTATGTGTACACCAAGGCAATGGTATATTTCTGCATCAAGTGTGCAAAACCTACCACTAAAGTGTATCATCACGCAGACCCCGGTTATCAAATGCTCGCTCCATTGCAAACACGAGACTATCGCGACCTCAACTGGCAAAATTCAGCGATACAAACGATTCAGGGATCCTTTCAAAGATATATCAAAGTACAGGGTGTCCATAAATATATTCCCGAAATAAATCATTTGGTATTTTTCAACTAAACAGGATATTTTAATAATGCGACTTTTTTTAACATGTTATATAGTGTTTGAGGTTTAATTATAATATTTTCAAAGTGTCCATCTTCACTCATGGATACCCTGTACGGAAACTTTTAATTAAGCTATTGATTTTTTTTTAACGAAAAATTCCATTTAAAAGAGTAATTTACGTTTCAACTAACTTAGAATCCATATTGAAGTTTGTTTGATCGGAAATAGGAATATTACAGAACGTTGAGCTAATACGCAAACAATGAATCTGGCACATTTATTACAGTCAATTTCCTATGTTTTCATGAGCAAGTTATTGCCGAGTTTAATTAAGAGCGGGATTCGAGGAATTTAATGTAGGAAAATCTGGCTTTGTAGAAATATAATCATTTTACTATGCGAATGAAAGGAATTTGTCAATTTTATGTTGAAATATTGAAATTTAAAATTAAAACAAATAATTCATTAGTTATATAATCTTTCTTCTTCGTTTTAAAAGATTTTTCAATTTTTGCACTCGATTAGAGTGAGCCAAACTTTATCTACGAATGAGCCAGTTAAAAAAATAATACTTCACTCTATAGATAGTCCACGTTCCCAGGACTTGAAAACTTCATTGGCAAAGTTGGAAGTTAGTGAAGAAACGTGTGTAGGGAACCATAGCCATACGAAATTGGCGAAGAAGGTGTAAGATTCTCCACTGAAGCGCAATATACTCGACCAGCAGGAACTCGACAGGGGATAATAATAAATAGCTCGCGGGACAATAGGTCGTATGGCAAATAATTTCCAAACTCCTGAGAAGAGCGGGGTTAAGTTCTGCGGGAAAGCATAAATTTCGCCATTTTTCGTAAAGTTTTGGCCCCCGGGACACAGTAATGGCGCTCAACGAGGCGAGCAGAGGGCCGTTTATTTCAGAATATGAGGGAGAAATCGAACAAACGTCTGGGAGAATCGAGTCTCTCTATGTGTGCTGCAGATATTACAGAAATTGTTCATGGAACTGAAGCGTAGCTTCTCTTTGACCTAAACATTAGCACAAATGTAACCACATAAGTACGATAGACTGATCATTAGAACTTGAGAACGTTACGCAAAGCACTACCGTTTCCTGTTTTCGACTGCAAGGAGAGACCCTTCAAGGTTTACAAAGCTTGGCTTTCAAGCCGTATTGCCTCGGAATTATGTCTGCAGGTTCCATTTGTATTTAGCCACTTTCGAAATAACCAGACCGTATGCTATATTGTACTACGTATGGTCTTCAAAGATCGAGTGCAAATTGTAATTAAAAGTAAATTAGTAGTTTTGATATTGGGAATTATTATTATTATTATTATTAAAACACGGGAGTTTACTTCTGATCGCATTGCCCAGAATTTTAAGAGATTTCATGGAATTAAAAGGAATAAAAGATTTCAAGTGATTTTAAGAAATTTCAAGAGACTACAAGAAATTTCATAAGATTTAAAAAATTGTAAATATGTGATTTTTGTCGTCATTCCTGTAATTAAGATGCTGCGGCATTATTCCTGTGGACCGGCACTAAGTTAGGTTCACGTAATAACAGTAAGTCAGCAGTGGCGTCAATAAGCTTCGTTGCTCATCCTTATAAGGCCAGACTTCAAAGACCAACATTATAACGTTCCTTAGATCCTCTGTGAGATACAGTTTCTCTCTCATCTATGCTCTAAACTCTATGGAACATATCCCACTCTGAAAGAGCCAATTATTCATAGCTGAACACACCAAGAAAATGTTATTATACTATTGTAAAGTATCAACAGTTTGGAACTATATAATGATGGAAATTGAAAATTCACTAAATGCTTTTCTGTTCAAATAGTTGTAATTTGAACGCCAAAATTAAATTATTTATGCATTTATGTAAATGCATTATTGTTAACTAGAATAATGCATATTAAAATGGCTATAGTTCGCAGAAATGAACCAAATGAAATTCCCACTTTTATAAGCTCCTCTATGGTACTGTTCGTTATGAATTCAGGGAGATCAAACTGGAATCCATAACGAGTCACTGACCGAAAGGTACACCTGGAGCACTCTAACTATATACATCTCGTCTCTATCACATATTGCACAAATTCACATAGTCCATTTATTCTATTTGCAAAGTTAATATATATATATATATATATATATATATATATATATATATATA
>CAJFCP010000087.1:995234-1015441 GCA_904066005.1 Synergus itoensis
ATATATATATATATATATATATATATATATATATATATAAATGTTATTAAAAATAATTAAATTAATGTCTGTCAAAACGTTGCAATTAAAAAAGTTTAATTACACAATTAGTAATCATGGGCGCGATCTCGATTCTATGCATAAATATAAATTCTATTACATATCAAGTCTACAAAACACTTATTCTTCAGAGTAATATGTTTTTTGCTTATCTTAAATCACAATAGATAATAGGAATCTATGATAGGAATGATTTTATTGCTCGGTTTGATACTCCCCTAGTGGTGTGACTTAATAAGAAACAATGAAAACGAAGGGAGAGCTTTGATCATGGAAAGAGTTTGGTCACGTTCAAGAAAAACGTTCGTCGATTAGGCGACGAAAGGTCATTTGTGCTTCGCCATGATCATATCGTGCAATTCTATAAAAGAGATTGGGGGAACCTTCAGTTGGAAAAGGAAGAATGTAAAGGGGACTTTCTAGATTTCCAGACCCCAGGAGCAGACGTGCAAATGATCGTCATATTGGCATCTTCCTTTTTACACAGATAGCCAGCTTTATCCTTTTCTTATCTAAAAAGAAAGAAAAAAAGAATTGTTTCATTTGAAGGTTGAAAATCTTAAATCGTTCAATTTTGTACGGTTTAAATCAGAAATTGTTTAAATTATGTGCTACGTAAAAGTCGAAAAGTCAATTTTATACTTTGATTCGACCCTAAAAGAAAGTGCGAAAGAAAGAGGAAGAAAGGAGGAAGAACTGTATCTCCGAAGGATCGACCATTTCGAGTTTTTTTGTACCAGGAATATATTTCCAAAAAGAATAATCGGAATTATAGAGAATATATCGAAACTAAGTTCAAAAATATTTCAAAATATATTCAAAAAGATTTTAGAGAAATCAATATATATTTTAAGAAATTTAATAGATGTTAAAGAATTTTAAAAAATATGAAAGATAATATATATATATATATATATATATATAGGAATATATATATATATATATAGGAATATTTAGTGAGTGTATCAGGGATATCGGAGTGATCAACCCCTCCTGTATCTCCTAGTCCTGAAAATTAAAGGTTTCTTCTCATTTTATCCGCGCCTGCCGGGTATCTCACAAAATGAGATATTATCTCGTTCTACTTAAGAACCAATCTCCCAGGCTTGATCAGAAACTGCACGGGAGCTGGGAGAAGTCTCTTGTTTTCAAAGGGATCAAGGTTCAAATTGACAACATCATTTATAGTTGTGGAAGATGTCAAGTTCTTGAAGAGTAATGTTTCTCATTAACCTGATGATTACGATGCATAGCGGAAGTAATTATTACTTCACTAACCGGCCATCTCTTGTCACGTAACGAACCAACAAAGTCCGTATTGTTATTATATGCGGCTAAAAAAAGACCAGTGAGAAAAAAATTGCTTGACACTTTTATGAAAGTTTGTACCTCGATCATCCTTTGAGAATGAAAATTCCATTATAGGAAAATCTGTCGTAACATTATTTGTTACAAACTTAGTTAGCTTTTGTTTTCCTTGAATTAAACAGCGAGGTCTTGTCTCATTTTGGAAAAACTGTATTTTAACTTTATTGTAAATGTAGTTAGTAACTACAAAAAGCAGTTCTATTGTTAAATATTTTACTCGAAGAATGAAGAAGGAATTCCTATTCACTCTTATGATTCTTAATGGTATTTAGTAGAAATGTACTGTACTTGTCAGACAGTCCTGAAGATTCAGTAGACAAAGTTGACTGTAGTCGGGCAGTACTTTGTATTATATTGGATATTCTGGCGATGCCTGACTACAGTCAACTTTGTCTACTTAATCTTCATGGCTGTCTTACAAGTACTGTATATTTCTACTGTATTCTATTCACAAAAAATTATAAATAACCGATTATTTTTATATAAAGAAAATAAAAATATTTTTTATTTATATATTTATAATATACATATTAAAAGTAATTAAATTATAATAATTTAAAAAATATTCACTACTAGAAACAAAAATTTTGAATACATGAAGAGCGTCAGCGAGAAATATTCTAATACGGAAGTTGAATTTGAATATAATTAGAGGAGTCATGTTCAAGCTCTAACTTAAAACTTTTCCATCAAATCTAGTTTAACACGAAATCGCATTTCAGATAGAATTAAAACTCAATTTCCAGGACATAAATTTCCTCACCTGAGTCACTTTGGGACTTCTGAAGACTGTTGTAATAAAATTTGCTTATACAATATTCTCAGAATTCAATTGTATCTTTGAGAATTCAACTATCTTCCCTTGTTTCGAAAACTTGAGTTTTCCCTTCTCATTTAAAAAATAAAATTATCATAGAAGAAAATGTGGTGTATTTATTCCCATAATGAGATCTCACATAGGACGGAAAAATATTAGGGGTAAAACAATAGATAAAGGAAATGAAAGGTCAAGGAAGAACCTGTATAGCATATACTGGGAGACAATTTCCGAAGATTGCCTTGTTCTCTTAATCAAGCTTAAGATTTCTTCTGTGGTGTTGTTGCTTTTTGCTTCCGTAAATAATTGGCAATCTCACTTTTATATTTTTTCCTTGAAAAGATATAAATGACTGTAAGAAATATTCATCATAGTAACAAAAATATGAAGTAGTAATGACGGAATGATTATTTATTATCAATTTATTAATACTATTGTTATGTATAAAATTGAATATAATTTATAGTTTATTTTATTATTATCATTTCATTTATAACTCTGGAGAATTAGTAATTTAACTTTCATATTTCTTTCTGTTTCAGGTGAGTTCTCTTTGACAAATTTCAACTATATACGGTAAGAAATTTATTATTAGATAATTTCGACAATATTTCATCTAAAAAGGAATCTTTTGAAAGGTGTGTGTTTTTTTGATAACAAAATTTCCCGTTTTAAGCAATTTCTATACATACTTCGATGCCTTCGATAATAACGTGATTGTTTTCACAATTCAGGCTGCTATTCCATTTCTCTTGAATCCATTTTTTTAATGCACCATATACGTAGTGGATGAAGTTTCCGATACTGGTAAGCCTCAACCTAGGATTTTTGCTCCGAATGTTGTGACAGCCTTCCAGCAGTCAGTTTTCTCTTTAATAATAGAAGTTATCTCTGCGAGCAATCGTGGTTACAGAATTAAATTAGCTTCCCACTCAATCTTTATATAGTTATTAGTTCTTCGCATCCAATGGTGAATCTATATTAGCAAAAGTTTCTTTTTCAGACCCAACTGTTCCAATTAGAAATTGTTGAAATCGGTTAACTTCATAAATCATAAGTGATAACCAATAAATCTTTCAGGATATTTAATCGATTTTCGCTGTTTTTATGCATTTTCGTTAGTTCAGTATAACTACCCATGAACGTACTTTTCCGGATAGGATGAAAATAATCGACGTTCAGTTCTTATTGTACCTTGTTTTATTTTGATATCATTTCTCGATTCTGGGGTTCTATAATTGCCGTTTCTGTAATTATTGAACTAGATTTCTGATTCGAATTTTCAGGAAAAGAAACAAAATTACCAAAAGTTTAAACACAATAGCTTTTCAATATTTTATAACCTTGTTTTTCTGTAAGCTTGCGTATAAAATATTAGAATTTGGGAAGCGCGACTTTAGAACATTTTGGATTCATCCAGTATTTGACACGTCACTGGCGAAAGTAACGCGTTAATGTTACCGTTACTAAAAAAAAGTAATTTTTCTGGTAACACGTTACTGTCAAACACTGGATTCATCTAAAGTTTGTAGCTTGAAGCAGAGTTTTCCTGTGAGAGAGGAGAAACATTCATTTGAGAGGAATAGTAGGAGAGGGTGTGTCTAGGAGGGATTAAGTGAGATTGGAAAGGGGTGGGAACCAAAGAAGTTGTAACGGGTAGGGAAGAGTTACCGAGTGGTGGTACCTAATATGCATAATAGTGTCTGATTCCAAATTTGCATTCATGCCTGACCGAATCACCGTATTTCACCGGGTCACCAGAGAGTGCAGGTTCTTTACTATCGACTCTATTTTTTTTCAACCATGGACTTTAGGACGTACAGCTCTTGCATACGATTTGAAGCTTGAAAAGGAATTCTTTCTTTGTTTGAAAGATCAAGATTTCATTAAAATTAGAGAGAAAGTTTGAAATACAATGAATGATGGATTGTGTAATGAAAAAAATGTATTAAAAAACGGAATCCATTTTTTAGATAGGCAGATTATTCTAAATTTTGTAATAAAAATTTTTAAAAAACTAGTGAGTATCCTGTAGTGTATAGATAGAAGCCAATATTTCGGAATTTAATAACGAATTAATTTGATGGAGCGCTACAGGAAAAGCGATCAAACATCGATTACGTGCCTGAATACACTATTGGTATCGGACATTTTAATATGAAATTATAAATGCATGTTGTTGAAACTCTTGTGATTCATCTAATGGATAACCGATCATTGAAACATATTATAGCTTTTCACTTTGCAGTGACTAAATGTTTTTCTATTCAACTTTGCCAACAATAATGTCATTGAAAGTTTATCAAAGTTTGGTGAAACCTGAATCCGATAAGAAATACGTGGCTTTAAAACTTTTAAGGGTCACTCAAAAAGGTGGAACATAGGAGATCGAAGACATTTTAACGATGCCACAGGTTATATCATCGTTTTCTTCGATCGTAAGGGTTTCAAGAGGGGATAACAACTCCACCTATAATCATTTATCTAGCGTATAAAATTTCGGTTATATTGATCTTGAAATTGATAACAGGAATGATGATAAATATTTTTTTTTCTCATTTTGGCTTTTGTATTCTTTTAAACATTTTTTTGACATTATCTAATACGGCATGACCATGCACGTTCGTTTATTTAAAAAAAAGTCTCTATTTAATGAATTACTGGATTATTGTTTCTATACGAGTGAACATAAAACTCTTACGAGAACGGTTAACGATCATCGCTAATAAAAAAGGAGAAGTTAAGATAATCTTTATTGTACGGCTGA
Organism: Synergus itoensis; assembly: GCA_904066005.1. NCBI lineage: Eukaryota > Metazoa > Arthropoda > Insecta > Hymenoptera > Cynipidae > Synergus > Synergus itoensis. The sequence continues at coordinate 1,000,247 of CAJFCP010000087.1, forward strand.
CTCAAAACGTACATCTTCTACTGCAACTTACTCTTGTAAGTAACGCTCGTTTCCTAACAAACCTTCACGATAAAAGTTTCATAAAAATGTTCTGTCTAAAATTGAAATTTAATCTTCTGTTAGTTTTGCATTTTAAAATTAAAGACTACTTTTAAATTTCTATAATTTACATTAGATCCCTATAAGATTTAAGTATTTTAACATCCAAATTGACCAGATTTATTAAAATTTTAGAAATATCAAAGGATTTCATGGTATTTCAAAGAATTTTACGAAATTTAGAGTGATTTGCAGAAATTTTGAGGTATTTTACCAGTTATTGTTTTTTTTTTTATAGAATTTGAAGGGATTTTACGAAATTTCTTTGGATTTTCAGGTATTTTAATGGATTTAATGAGATTTCTTTGGATTTTGAATAATTTTTATCAATTTAAAAGGATTCTACGAATTATTTTGCATATTTTTAAAATCCCTTAAAACATTTTAAAATTCTTTGATTTGAAATTGTTTATAGAATCCTCTGAATCTTTTTATCAAAAGAACTGCAAAAACAAGAAATTAATCGTGCGTAGAGCGGCGAATCATAAGTAGTTGCTAGTTGCAGAAAAATTTGTAACCCAGTGGTGGAGTCGTTTCTTATATGGTAGACTAGTTCAGGATACGAGAAACAAAGTGCAAGCGATTCGTAGTGAACATACGAGTGCTACGTTTAAACGCACCATTAGACTGGAATTTATCGAGGGAAAGTAATAAAGTTCAACTACACGGAAAGAAATTTTGTACAGCAGCGACACTTATGGTAGTACGGCAACGCGACCGAGGTGTGAAAGCGACAGCGACGCCAATTTTGGCAACGCGTCGGTCTCTTAAACTTAGTACAACGTTGCTCTCTAGTATTTGGGCACGCGTGACGCGTGAGGTCCGTTGCTGCTTCAAAAATCTAAGACAACAGTTACACCAAATAGGGACAGCAGCGTTCCCTAACTGGGAGAACAATCGTAATAAACAGAGGGCGCACTGCAGCACTACAGTTTTGCGCATCAGACGTACCTATAAGTGTCGCTGCTGTACAAAATTTCTTTCAGTGTAGGTACAATCCGAAGCCATTCAAAGTCGCGCTATTCACAACACAACACGGCAAGAGGCCGCGACGCATTGGCCAGTCGACAGTATATGTAGCATAACCAAGAGTGCCACGAGCTACTTATTCGTACCAAACCACAGCAAATATGGTATCCGCTTTATCCCTGAGTAGCGTAATTATACTGCCAAACTTCCCTCTATTACAAATACTGCTGGGACACCAATTGGAACAAAGTACAGTGGACTAACTATCTGCTAATGTGCTTTATTTCTGAGATACAATGAGAATTATTGCTTTTCACAAAAACCGTTTTCATATTCGTAAATTTTTATTTGAAATTTTTGATAAAACCTAGTATTTCTGAACAAATAGACTGCACTCAAAAAAAAGTTTGTTTGAATCAAACAAACGTGTCATTGATATAGGGTCAATCAAAAAATATCTTTGAATTAAACAAAATTTGTTTGATTCAAATAAATTGTCTTTAACTCAAAAAAATTGATTTCATCATATTAAAAAAAAGTTTCTTTGAATCAAACAAGTTTTTGTTAATTCAAACAAATTTTGTTTAATTCAAAGATATTTTTTGATTGACCCTATATCAATGATACGTTTGTTTGATTCAAACAAACTTTTTTCTGAGTGTGGATTAGAGTAGATTCTTCTCATTGATATTTACTCAAGATTGTTAAGAAATGTTTATCTTCCCTGAGTCTGGTTTAGGACGAATGCTAAGTTCTAGATTCAACACACTGTGAGAAGTGAAATTTCCATAGTTTAGAAAGTTTGCTGAAGTTAAGGGATGTCACTAAAGAATATAGTGCAGATATCTATGGAGGATAGGAACAGGAGTATATTAAAACTCTGTGTGATCCGAGATTGCAAATTGTCAAACACTCCAAGAGATCCCTGGTGAAGGCAACGGACCGCAATAACTTTCGAACAATCTCGACTGATTCCGCATCTCAATGAACTTGAGCAAAAGGGATTGTGCGAAAAGCTAGAGGACCGCCACGGGTGCTGGCCACTGGTGTAGAGTTGGGACTTCAAACAGAACTTATCGCGAAACTTTCCTTGCGATCCCTGCAGGAACAGCAGAATAACAATCAATTAAATTTCCCTAGAATCTCTGCATCAAGAAGCTTTACGTAAGAGCAGCCTGCAGCCCCGGACTTGACTCGAATTTCTCACTGGAGTTAAGTTAGGTAACTGTCGAAGACTTGTCAATCGATATCAAGTATATCGAAAGATACTTCGACCCATGCTGTATCTATTATACTAGATCTTAACTTCACTTTTGGATTTTTCTTCTTACTTACTTCTCAACTTGGACGCTAATGACTTTTCCGTCGAGATGTACGACGGCAAAAGCTCATCGCGTCGAGGTCTTCATATCAGCACGTAGGTCTTGTTTTTCATTTTAATTCACGTGCAAATGAACTTACTTTCCTCACACTCCTCCATTTTGCTTGGTCAACGTCTGTCGTCTAACCCAAGGACCACTCAAGCGTGTTTACTTCAAGATGACCACCACTATTGTCACGTTACGTGAAAGATAATATGGTGTAGGAAAAGCCATTAGTGTGGTCAATCGGAAATAAAAGTTTTCCTTAACGTAATGTGAGATGGTACTCGTAAATCGCTTTTAAAGATCAGTTCTTTTCTGATTTTCATTTTTTTCTTTTGATGATAATGTGATTACTTGATTTAAGGGCTTATTTGTTTTATTATAAGTTACCTCTGCCACGCAAAGATTTGCCTGTATTATTTCAGCAATCCATCGTTTTATACTTACTTCGCGTGCGCTTAATTGAAGACTCACAAGCACAAGTACGACGTCTGCGCAAAATTCCTTCCTCTATTTGATAAAGTAGAGGGTAAATTAAAAGAGACATATATTATTGACCCAGGGATTGTACATTAAGAAATTAAATGCAGTTAAGTAACCATTATATCTGTGATGAGAAAAAATTGCTGAGAATTAATGGATTTTATTGGAATGAATGAACACATCTATCTATTACACTGATTTTCAAAGATTAATTCCCAGTATACAATGATATGCAAGTTTATTATGTGTTTTATCATTGGATTGAAGTTTCATATGTTTAGTCTGACTATTTTTTTTAAAAGATTAAAAAAAAATAAATAAAAAAATAAAAATCTTATTATTATCTATCTGGCATAAAAATCTTAAATATAAATTTAAAAAAATTGTTTATACACATAATACGTTCTTCAAAGTAGACATTTGCAACTTTAACCCAATCGCTTCACCATTCTCTTTTCCTCTAATTTTCAAGAATACATTATACAGATATACAGATTATAAAGTAATTGGTTGAAAGATGCAAACATTTTAGACCGACAGTTTCCCTTTAAATTCTATAACTTCAAGCGAATTGGTTTCGAAAATGAAGTTAATGCTCGTAAATTGATTAAAACTAACTACGTTATATTTCCTGACCCAATTTGAATGGGAGCTACTGAATCTCAGAGAAACCAGTATCGCAACACGATCAGCAGAAAACGTTTGGAACTTGTACATTCAAATTATCGAGTTTCAGTACTACAAAGTAACTCGGTTTCCCCAGTGAAAAGCTTTGTAAATTGCTATTTTTGTTATTACTTTTTTTTTCGTTAAAAAGAGAATCGTTTTAGATTAAGTGTGAAATTTTAAAAATTTAATAGTGATACAAATCCTTTTTTTTTTAGCATCCAAAGTTTACGAAATTCTGATTGTTGATTTGAATTGAAAGTTGTTTTGCTTTATAGTGTTTTGTGTCCGTAATTTTTTTTCAAAATTAATTTTTGTAAAAGTTCCGAGGTTATTTCGATTTTATCTATTTTTCGTATTCTCTGGAAAAAAAATCTGTTTAAGATTCAAGATTCATTTTAGAAAAAGAAATCAAATAATAGAAGATATCGAATTCTCTGCACGCACTTTGAGGCAAGAGCAGTCTGCCTGAATTTTTCGGCTCAATCAGGAAACAAAAGGGGTGCATCTTCCCCTTGCACGACTGATTCCGTCAGCGCGCACACTAGTCTGCTGGATTGTGGAGGCGGATTAAGTTATAACGGAGCCCCGAGGCTAAATGCACTTAACCGATCCTCCATTTATTCATCCAAAGAGTAAAAGAGGAGATTTCCTCTTAGCAATTCGCACGTCAAGATGCTGCAAACGCGAACAATTAAATACGAAATTCATTCTCATTTCTTTCAGACTTTGTCTATTTAGACTCCTTTGTTAGTTCAGTAATGTCTTAGAAACAAGGAAAATAATTAAGGGTTAAATCATTTATTCTGTAATTCTTTCATAATCTTAAATTAAAGCGATGTAAGCCTTTCATAATTAATATTAATAATATAGTAATATGAATTTACAACAGTCAAAATTTTGTCCCTGAATACTTACGTAGTTTATATTTGGGAAATACTTCAAGAAGAAAATTCCAAATACTATTTTACAAAAATATTTGCAGTTAGGATACTCAGATTGGAAATCTGCAATCGCCTGTCTCTAATTCTTACAGGACCTTTTCGTGCAGGCTTCTCTCTATTTTCCATGGGTTTGGTTATCGTATAAAAAGTCCCTGAGGGATCTCGAGCGAGTCCATAGACCATTTAGTTGCACAGATCCCATTGCTCTTGTCTACAATCCCCATGGAACACATTAACCTAGCCTATTTTTCACCCTCGTCCTTTCGTAGCCTTCCAACATGGAGAAATAAATTAGGTACTTGAACATAAAACTAACTGAAAAATGGACACTTGCCCTATACTTCAAAACGATTGCTTGAAAAAAAAAAGAATAAGACTAAGGAGTTTCCAGCTTCATCAATATACATTTTTCTTTTAAAAAATTTCCATTCTTACTTAAATATTCATTTTCCATACTTCTTCCTTTTCATCTTCTTTATCTTTTTCATTTCATTTTTCTTTCATAAAGAAATTTTAAATATCATTTCAAAGTAGTTTTTTTATACGTTAGCTTATATTTTTCATGTTCTATAAGAACGATCCAACATGGCGGGTCATAATAAAAAAAAACGACTCTTGAAAATTTGTTTAATCACTGAAGACTGACCGCGCGGGACTTAATTCATCACTATTTACCCTCAATAGTCGTGCATTTCAACATGAGCACTTTTTTTTCTTGTATACTCTTACTAACAAAGTACAAGGCATACTCTCAAAGCTTGCTATGAGATTAACGATCGACCTGCGAGAGAAGCCGAGAGACGAGCTCGTTCGTGTTCTTGCTATATCCTAACAATATTCCACGACTATAATATTGAATCTAGAGTAATCTATATAGTCCACATTATCTCGATAAATAGCCTACGCTCTAAAGCTGTGAAGAAGGGAAATTTTTCCGTCTCGTAATAATAAAGAATCTGTTACTTTAAACCAAGCATAACGAACAAAGAAAGAAATTACAAAATAATTTTCCTACATGGAAACTCATGTCGCAGAGATTTCTAAAACAGTAAAAGAGTATAAATAGTTAAAGTGTGAGAGAAACGGGAAAGAATTTCGCATTTAATTGCTGGAGTATGTTGTGGAGCTTTGATGCGTATGAATTGCCAAGAGTAAACTTTCAACGAGATTACAAAAAGAAATTTTTATTTTAAGGAGAAATGTTTTACATTTGCTCATTAATTTTTTAGGTCATCCAACAATTATTTTAGGAAAAATGTTAAAAAATAATTGAATTTAAAGGAGATTATTTATCTTTCATAAAATTTGCATTTGTGTGTACTTAAATTCATCAATTTATTTCTGAGTCTTGGCGAATATAATTTTCCTCGTCATTTCTTTTCAGTGAAATACACTTTCCTCAAGAATAAGCTAAACGTCGTGAAAGTTTCATTTGCATTGAACACCGCGAATATTCTTTTTTTTTTTCTCTCGAGTACAAATTCTCTCCTATCTCGCGTATAACCTTAGTCTAATGATGGCGCCGGGAAAAATTTTCTTGGTCGGATTTTTCTCCCTGGCGTCGTGCAAAGGATTCGTCTATATAAACATATCTCGTCAAGGTTAGCTATAGCAAAAGAAGCTTTTATCTGTAGAATCTCTTCTCACCGTGCTACAGGACCGTTACGCGACACATTTGCGTAGAAGCTCGGAAAAGTTATTAAGCCAACGGATTCTAAACTACTCTCGAGTGAATCAACTTCGCGGTATTGTAGCCCCCACGAAGGATCCGGTAGTCAGGCTTGCAGGCTTTAAAAGTATTTCATTTGAATATCAAGACCCCTTCGCTTTCTCGGCAGCTCTACAATTCGAGCTGAAGATATTACCTTTATTTCTTTACCCTATATATATATATAGGTACTCACTCAAAAAGCTGCTATTTTACTCACACGCACGAAATCGGTCAAGGTTTTTATTCGGAAATCTTTAAACGTATCTACATTTATTTCTTTTTTTTCTTTTTGTGACTAGAAAAATGTCTGGAAAATCATGAAGACAAAAAAGGTTTAATTAAATTAATAGAACAATATCTAGCATCGTTCAACTTTTCAAATTGACGTGTATTTTTGCATATATGTATTTGTCAAACATCCTCTTGACTATTTTAGATCTAAATGGAATTTATCATATCCAGAGTTCACTCTTTTCCAACTAACAAAATTTTTCAAATGCCTCAAAAACTAATAAACACTTTTATGGAATTTTTTGGTAAACTCATTCTAAAAGACTCAAATATTTCCAACACATATAACACGTATCTTTCAGTAAATACATGTCGAAATTCCAGGAATTTTTAATATAAAATTTAATTTAATTTAAATATTTTAGCATCGTATTTAAATAGAAGGAATTACCAACGTTCTTTGGATAATCGTGAAATTAGATTTGTAGTTTTATCAAAGGGGTGCGAAATGTTTGTTTTTCAGACGAATAATTCGTATAGCACTCTTCACTAGATGGGGGAAGTAAAATGCGGACAAAGAACTCCCACAGAGTTATTCGAATAAATTTGAGATATTCTCTATTGACGAAGAGCTATGTCTTCTTTTCTGGCTGCCTTTATGCAAGTCTGCTTTGACGTAAAGTTGGATGTCGTTTCTTCTAAGTTGGTCTTCCCCTGCCCTCGGCCTTGTCCCCCTATTCCCCATCAGAGTGCTCGTCCGCACTTCAATCTCAAATCCAAAGGGTAAAGAGGGTTTTGTGAAGTGCTTAATTCACTATGATCGATTCTGGAATTGTTGCCAAAATTTTGTCGAATGGTCAGGACGAGAAGAGAATTGGTTAACGTAGAAAGTAGACTATCAGACAATAGAGATGGAAACAATAACTGTATTGTTTCAAAGTCTATGATGTCAATAACTGTGGTGAAACCTATCAGGTTCAGAAAAACAGTCATATTTTCCAATGGAAAAAGTAAATCGTTTCACCTGTTGACGTGATCTGTTATTTTGTTATTATCAACCTGCTTTGAAATTTCATACAAACAAAAGAATAATTTTTTATTATAAAAATCATGTGCAATTTTGTTCACTATTCAGCTTCTATTGTTTAGCTGAAAAAGTATAGTACAAATTACTTTCTTTTATCCCATAATGGTGAATTTATGAATGAATTAAACAAAAAGAATATTGAAGGGTTAGTTACTCAAAAAAGAAAGCATTATTTGTACTATTCTAATAAACACTCCAGAGTTTAGTATCATTCTCACGCGTCCGCATGAAAATTATGGACTCCGAGACCAAGAAAGTGGACTTGACATCAAAGCCGTAAAGCTGTATATTTGTGGCGGGATCGTCTCGACTTCCGTTTTTGGAGGAAGAGTCTAACTATGACTACTACGTCTACACGTATCCTCTTGGATAGATTTCTTTTTCCCCGCCATGATAATAATAATAAGGTCGGAAGATGATTCCCGGTATTAGGAGGTTTCGGCAAATTGACATTCGTTGAAATCATCGAACCACAGAGCGAAAGGGCGGAATAAAGAGATATAAGTTGGGGTCGGGGACATAAGAGGGTGAAATGGAATAGAATGGCGCGTTTAATGTAACGATGTGGATGCTAGCCGAAAACGGGGAGTTAGCCTCGCAGGAGAGGAGACCAAGGGATAAACTGTGACAAAGAGAATATATCTATATTACCACCTCGCAAAAATACTCGCATATACACAGACTAACTCTCTGATGACAAAGTAAAGGATAGTGAAATGAAAAAACGTGTGCTTGTAATGTGCTTAACTCAGCTTTTTCGTTGAAGAGAGATAATACCATATGAAAATCTCTTTGGTGGGTTATTCTCTTCAATCTCTATCCAATCATGATTCTATTCGTACGAGTTAATCGGATAATATCCTGTAATAACATCATATAACACACACCTTTAAACTATATATGTGATTTCAGTTGAAAGTGTTTGACTGGATTATTATTGCAATATAGCCCCTTTGCGATAATGATGGATCGATATATGCTTCAACCCGCAGTGTGTCACAATGCATCCATCTTTTAACCTGTTAGGTGACTGGAAAATAAATTTAATTGGAACTGCATATCTGTGGTTTGTGGAAATTCATGATTATTGTGAGAAAGTTATGCTTGCATCAAACTAACTATTGTGTTTCGCGCAATTATGAAAGCCAGAGTTGTTGTTATTGTTTTTTTAAATTAATGTTTCCTGCTACAATCCGTAACGAAGGCATTTAATTAACTCTTCAGGGCGTGATTCAAATTAACAAAGAGTTCTGATTATGCAGGGTAATTTTTAATCAATCCTGTCTTCACTTTTGATAATATTTTCTTGCTGCCTAACTATATTAAAATATTTTTATTGAAAATACAAATAGGGCTGAATAATGGGGCAATTTCTGTGTGGGCAAAGTTAAAACAATATTTTTATTCTATTCAGAAATTTAAAGTTGTTGAAATCGGTTAGAGCGACATATTTACATGCGCATTTAACCGATTGATCGTTTCTTCTGTTGGGAATTGAAACTTGAACGAAAAGTTTCTCATGGCGTGAATTTCTCTTTTTGAATCTATTGTGAAGTAATGTTGCAGCGTTTCACGGGTATGTAGTATATATGTTAGAAAAGCAAAGTTGCATTTTAATGTTGGTAATTCTTTTTTCTCCTGAGACCATTCTATTCGATGTTTACTCGTGCGCGCGCTCAATGCTCATAGGAATAACGCGACTCGTTCAAAGGAAGGGGATGAATTCCTTATTCCATTATACATATAGCCACTGTAACAAGTGCTACGCTCCATCAACTCTACCTGTGGACGCGATTAGATCGATAAGGTGCGAGCTCGAAAAATGGATTTTCCAGTGAATTCGAACGCTGTGGACAATTGATTCCATTGGCAATAAATTCTTTCTCTGCATCTCTCTCTCCCTCTCTTTCTTTGCGCTCCAGAAACGAGCATGATTTGCATACATTACCCCCTTCCCCACGTAACCTTCTCTGTACCAGTGGAGATGGATTTCAAAAGAGGGTGCAAGCACGATATCGTAAAGGGGAAACAATTTAATAGGTGGGTCAGAATCCCTCACAGAGTGAAAACTTTTCCCCTAACTGTGGATCAGGAGATTTTAGAAAGTGATGAATAAAATTTCGGGTTTTTCTTTTTTTAGAAAAGATCTCTTTAATATAATTAATATAAATATATTAAGTGTTTTGTAATTTTATTATTGTTTATCGCGTGAAAACTTGAACTATATTGCATTTCTATTAAAGTTTTGAAAAGTGTCTAAGATTCTTGAAAGTCTAAAGACAAGTTTATAAAGAGGAGAGCTTCACTCCGCACTTACCCTCGTTTCACATTCTTTTTTAAATGAGATTTTCTTTGACTGAACTGACTTCACGCTGAAGAATTCACTCTGAGAAGTTATGAAAAGTTTCGAGGTGCCAAGCTTGTTGATTTAGCATTTTTAAATAATTGAAATACATAATCAGATAATTTTAAAATCTAGGTATTTCGCTGTGAGTTTTATTATTTCTAAAATACGCATGCACTTAAGTATATATAGTTGTGAGTAGTATTATTTTTTGAGAGTTATTGATGATGTAAAGAAATAATCTTGTTACATATTTTTACGAGGGCCATAGAATAATACCAATATCTTGAAGACAGTCTAATTCCTAGGCTTCACTTTAAATCTAGTAGTAATTATTTAGAACAATCGTGCTTGCTTCTCGATTATTCTCGATTCACAATAAGCTATAGCTTATTGTTAGTCTTGAGGCTACAGAAGTCGGGCTCTATTAGGAGATTATAATGTCTGAATTTATGATAAGTACTGTATTCACTCGCTGTAAATTCTGCTGAAATTTAGATCTATCATGACTGTATAATATTGTAATCTTTGAATGCGAAAATTGATACTTTCAAAAGTATATATTATACATTTCGGTGAATTTGAAATTTGATATATGGCTTAATTATCTTTCAATTTTTATACATTTTTCAATTATAATTGAGAAAGCAGTTAATTATCAGGGTAGGGAGAGAAGATTGATGCTTATAATTTGTAAAAATAATTATTACTAAATTACGTAACAAAAAATTACTATAATAAAATGCCTTCTAATTTTATCGAACCGTGAGACAGAATATTTACTCCTTTGTCGTCATTATAACGGGAACGGATTCTTAAGTAATTAATTAGCGTTACGTAATTAGAAAATCAAGCCGTAAATTTTATCCAATATGCAGTTTCTATATTTACTTTATTGTTATATTACATAATTGGCTCGTCAATGCTCAACCGCTACTCACCCCTTTTGAAATTTTTCTTTAACTTTCATTTTCGGAAATTCATTTCAAGTAATTCCTTCGCTTACATAATATTAAAAAATATTATTTAATTTGTAAATTTTACATTTTCAGGATTTGTTTTTGCGATTGGACCAAGTAAATTTATATCCCCTTGTATGATGCGGCGGTTCAATTATAACCCCTACTTTACGCATACAGTACAATATATTTTGTCGAGATTTCAAAAAGTTTTTGCCAGATAAGAATCATATTCATAAAAGAAAACGTTCATTCTGGATAAAATATGAACCGGAGATTCGTAAGCAAATATACCATCAGATTTTCGCGAAAAAGACTTTATTCGCAGAATAACGTATTTCGTCCACTTTTAACGCAAAATGAAGAATCTTGCTAACGCGGCATTTTTTTTATTGCCTCAGCTGCGGTTTCGCGAAAATACCGGGAAAATGAACGCGTCCCTTTGGCTGGGAATTTCGTGATTAATCTTTTATTGCTCGCTCGAACTTCACAATATGAAGCAGCAGCACAAGAACCGAGAATGTCTCTCGCGCAACTAATGAATTGCCACTTTTCCTTTTATCCTATATTGAATAATTCTTCGATAATGACGAATTATATCTCTCTCGTATGCATACCATTTATACCTATACATATACGATTCTCACTAAGTTCAATCGAAAAGTAGCTTGTGAGTTTTTTCTCTGAACTAACAATTTAAATTTATTATGTTCCGCACACTTTGCGTGTAATTAATTTCTCGTTTTTGCACTCTTACTAAAAAGATTTAGAGGATACTAAACCATTTCAAATCAAAGGATTTTAAAATGTTTTAAGGGATTTCAAAAATATGCAAAATAATTCAGAATTTCTAATTATTGAAATGTAAATATTTATAATTCCTTGTCTAATTTCAGGAATCTCAGCAACATTCCTTAAAATCACTGTTTATATAATTTAATTTTATATTTTTGAGAAAAAGTCTACTAATTCATTTGATGTTCAATAATTAAGTAAAAGTTAATTGGCATTAGAATTTCTGTAGTGTTTACGGCTATTTACCTCCTCGGATCGAGTCAAGGTTTATTGTCATAGAGTCCTGAGGAGTTCGAAGTTTATTATGAATCTATAGCATTTAGAGAAATTACTTTTCCAAGAGAAGCCAAATATTGTTTATATTTCTCGAGGTCTGATATTGATGTTATGGTTCTCGACTATTATTTTTCTAATTTATTTACTCGCTCTTGCTTGATTTTGGTGATGTTACTATGGTAACATCACTTTTTAGATAATAATATCGGAATGAGAACGCAGTTTCGACAAACCGCCGCGGATTCCTATGGTTTTCGGTGCGAGCGTGTGTTTAAATGCCTCCAACTTTGTAGTGTGTGGCAAGCAGTGCTAGAGTTTATTTCATAAAAGGCAACAGTCACCATTTACAAATTTATGTAATTTCCAATTGCATACGGCAAAACTGTGTTACGAATTGCATAATATTTAGTTATTATAATATTTATGAAACTTTCAACAATTTCAATTTTAAATTCTCAACAGATTGCTTTTCTTAAATTGATAATTTATTGATCGTTTACGTGCCTCACTTTATGATTTAATTATTTTGGCATGTGCAATAATTAGCAGAGTGGTAGAAATAGTCTTTTATTATAATTCATGAAATCGTTAAATGATGCGGTGGATGTAAAAAAAGTGAAATTGGCATAGAGAATTTAATTATAAGTTGACACAATGGAGATGGACAATAAGTATTGTAATTAAAATTAAGAAAGTAGCTTATATGTTAATCTTTGTTACTTTTGCTCGATATCATTGATTAAGCTTGATTGTGAGGTCAATCTGAAGGGAAAATTATACACGCAGATTTCTTCGTTTTTAATTTAAAATTGAATTGTTTGAAAAATCAAATATTTCAAAAGCAGAAAACTTTCAATTCTGAATTAAATTTTGGTCTGCTAATAAAGACATAAAAGTGGACTGAAGTGATTTGTGAAACAGAGAGTAGCTGTTTATATTGCACTCAGTAGGGGTTCCTGTAATTTGTACAATTTCACGTAGAGAGTTGAATTCAAGCGAATGAAACTGGTTGAAATTAAAGTCTCTACTGATATTACAAATATGGTTGAAAAAAGAAAAGTTAATCGCAATAGTAATATTAAAATACATGCATAAATTCTTCAGATGATGATGAAGACTTTGTCAGAATATAAACAAAGTTTAATTCCGTTTTGCAAATTCTCTGATATTATTTAGTGAAATAAATTGCATGAGTATCAAACACGATAAAAAATACTTTCAGACTGAAATAGCTTTCATATGTTACATGTATTACTTTTACTTTAAATGCATTCATATTTGCATATTTATAGCAAGTTCTCTTTTTTTGTTTCAGGTGAGTTTTACTAGGTATTTCTGTGAATTATGAATTTATAAAATACCAAAATTTCTGTGAGTACGTAGATCCTTTCAAATACATAAAAATATAGCAAGGTTTACGACAAGGAAAAATTAATTTAAAAAAAAAAGCACGAGATATAAAATTTTATTGCGCTAAATGGTTTGATTTAATGTCCAAATAAGACCGAAAAAAGTCGAGGATTAAGGGTTAAAATAGAAACTTGCAAATTCCTGAGTCTATATTGAAATAGAGATATTTAAATATATCCTTTACCTAAATTCGTCATAGGTTTCTGGAGAAGCACTGTGCTTAACGAACCGAATGAACCTAGTTTCAATTCGGAATCTCTCTGGATATACATAGAGACACATAATACAGTCTGACATGCAGTGAGACGCGTGTCTATTCAATGTCTCTTTTGAGGGCAACTAGGGTGATATGCACGCGGAGTAATTTATATGGAATCGTGGCCAGAGAAATTCTCTTTTAAAGATTAGTGTGTGCCAAGTCATACCTAATTTTTCATGAATGTCTTCATTAGGATTGATTTCCACTTTCTAGTTTTGGATATCTGTCTCTCCCTCTCTCTCTCTATCTCTCTCTTTCTCTCTCTCTGAATGTTTGAAGCGTTCATAAAAGCTATACTAATATGGGGAGATATTCCCTTGACTGAAAACTTTCCACGTAACTGATTCGCTCATCGGTGCGTTTCTAATTACTCATGAATAATGATCATAGTAGTCTTGGGAGAAGGAAAAATAATGCAACTTAGGGGATGCAAACCCTTTCGTATTCCCTTTGATATCACTCAATACAAATCCTTTAATGATCTCCATTAATGTTTTGTAGTTGGGATTTCATTTATAGCCAAGCAAATTGCCCGGAAAATTAAAGGGCTCTCTGATTCATACTTATATATAATTATTGGTAATTTAAATTATTTTTTTCTTTAAATTCGATTGCGCGAATATCTTAACAATTATTAACAATAAAAATTTCTATTTATGTTTATAAAGAAAGGAGAATATAAATAATATTTAAACAATTGACACCTTAAAAATCTATATGTTCCAAGCAGATCAATTCTTAATGAATATTAATTTTAATGAATTTTTATGAAGGGAATTTTAATGAAGTTATCTGATAATGTTGACGTTCTTTTAATATAAATATAAATAATGAGAGGCTTGACATTTGTCACTTTTGCAATTTACGGAAGAGAAAATTACTTTTATGTGTTATAGAAAACTAGTGCAAGTTTCTTTAAAAAGTGTTATACATAGTTTACTCGTTGAATACATTTTCTTGGAGACTTTTCTTTTTATAAAAGTATGCGTGTGTTTTATTACAATTTTTTGTTGCATTTTCACAAGTAAAACTTGGAATTGGAATCATGGTGGTAGAAAAAATGCTGGTACAGAATGCAAGGGAAAATAAATTGATGTAGAAGAGATTGCAGGATACTAACGACTCCGAAAGTGGGGGAAATGCCTTTTTCTGCGTAGCTTCATTTAAAAGTGTATTTTCGCCACCACGCTTCTTTTGTGGCACGTAACAATTTGCATATTAATTAAACCACGTACATGCATCCAATATCCTTACTTTATCTAAAGCGTCTTCAATCAAGTAAGCTATGACGTTGTATAAAGCATAAAGCCTGACTAATGTCGCTTAATTTCTTTCAAGATATGAAGGTAATTTTACATATATTCCTTTATTAAAATGGAAATCTCGCGTGAGAAGAACAGTTCAATTTACAGACGAGAAAAAAGTCTTAAAATAGAAGCACTGAAAATTTACTTCACTTCAATATTAGATACAGAAAAACATGTTTACTTTTAGGAACAGCAAGAAATAATTAAAGTGAACTGGCCTTAAGGTGATTCTCCAAATGAACCTAACGCGAACGCATACGTATACGCGAACGCGTACGCGTACGCGTACGC
>CAJFCP010000087.1:1015841-1069743 GCA_904066005.1 Synergus itoensis
CATTTTGAATAAATCTTTAATAGTCTCAGATTCGTGATAAAAATAGGTTTTTCATTTATTCTTCAAGTAATTAACTCTCTTCGCTGCTACGAAGGAGGTTCTTTTTTCTCTACAGTTAATAACAATTCTCTTCACAGCGTGTTTAAAAATTAATTATTTTCCTTAGTGAACTAGTTTTTCTGATTGAAGCTGGCTTATATATTTATGTTGCTCACTGAGGTTTCAAATTAGGTACACAGAGAAAAAACCAAGTGTAGTATTTACCCCGATTTCAGGGTAAATATTACCTGCAACATAAATTACCTTCAGATGGGTAAATATTACCCTGGACATAGGATATGGTTACCATGTCAACTTGTTGTACCTTCTTTTGTTTCGATGCGAAAAAATTAAACTTTACCCACTTGAAAATTACCCGCAACAACTTTTTCCGTCTGTTTTTTAATCTGTTTATGTCTCATGATAAGTAAGAAAATAAGAACTTCGCGACTCGAGGCGATATTAAGAAAACGTTTCGCCGCAACTGCAAAAGGTGTAATTGGCAAGATTCCAACTTAAATAACCGGATATTCTACTCTGACACATCACGCCATATTTCGGTAAATAAGTTACCCGCATTGAACTTGGCATCAATAAAACGGAAAAATGAAAGCCACTTGGAGTATTCCAACAAATTGGCCTCTTTAAAACTAATTAGATTATCGGAACTTTAACAAGATGTCTACTGTGCGGAAATTTAAGGAAATCCAGGAATTGTCCTTGATTTTATTTTTCATGCGAAAAGTAGATTCCCGTTTTGAAAGAAAACTTTTCCAAACAATCTTTTAAATTATTTTCAAATCCTTTAAAAAGAAACTTTAAAATCCCGTAAAATTTACCCGTGTAGAAATTTTGCTGTGGCCCCTGTCGGGCCCAGATCGGATGATTTCAGATCGGTGATGGAACGCTGAACCAGACCGGGCCCAGATCTGGCTCGATTGTGCTAGGTCTGGGCCCGATCGGGCCAGATCTGGGCCCGATCAGGTTCTGCGTTCCATCACCGATCTGGGCCAGGTTTGGGAATTTCTGCACGGGTAGTAGCCTTTTGAATTGACAGTAATTATTGTCTTAATTTGCTGCTGTATATTTAAACCCGAAAATATGAATGACCTGGAATATTTTTGACTAAAATCTGTTTCACTGAAATACATTTTCTTGTAGGTTCTTTCAAAAGTCTATTCATTTTCTGTAATCACCCGGTATATGCATTATTACGTGTCGAGAATATGCAGGGTGTGGTCGTTAAAGATGCCGGAAGGTGGGAAGGGACGCTGTGGGAAGAGATAAGTGTAAAGTGCCTTCTTACACGAAAGCTTATCCGATGGTCGAGACCGTGCGCCGCGGAACTTCATGGAAAAGAATGGAAGCCACCGAAGCTTTTGCTGGTAAAATGTACGAGTGTTTTCGCATGGAAGGCTATCGCGAATAGGTACCGGGTCAATGTTTGGTCTGACAAAACGAAAAAAGCCATAAAAGGATCGCGTAAAACGTGTTCGAACGAAGAAGCTGCCAGATAAGTACCCACATTTTATCGACAGACTGACTCGCGGATGTCAAGTGGAATGAACATACTTCCAGTGAAAGTGCTGGGCGTTTTACAACTGAGAGTTTTCGTTTTTCGAGGCAGATCTCCGATGTGAGTTACTTTCGAGTGCATAGCCATAGGTCACAATAGCAGCCCTGAAGAAAGCAGTTTTCCAGACTTATTCTACCATAAAATATCTAAAGTAAATCGTAGGAATAAGAAAAAAGTTCATTTCAAAATTTCATCTTGTTTGAGTAAAAGAAATTAATCGAAAGATAAAAAAAATTGTGCACTCGGACACGGTTTAGAAAGATTTTAATTTGATCTCATAGTTGGGAAAGCGCGCAAACCTAGTTCTTTCTATAATTTAAATTACTTTTTTCGCTTTTATATATACAGAATACATTCATAATTATTAGAATCTGCAATATAATCTACTTTTGTCACTATAATTAAAATTAATAGAATTCTTAAGTATTTGTTTCCCAAAAAGCAAATGGGTTTCGCTAGAAGAATTATTATGGGAATTTGCTCCTTTGCCAAAAGGAAATCCTCTTCACTTTTTGTTTAAGAGGAAATTCCTTCTTTCTTGAGAAGATTCCCCTGACCTGGAGCAAATATGTTTCTGGATGAAGAAGATGAATTGATAATTAAACTTATGATACACGCTCATTTCAAATTTTTGAACGAAACCCCTGTTAAAAGAGTATAAGATTTGACAGTGGAAAAAAGAGAAAAAAAATTGAAGACTGTTTTCGTTTCAGAAAAAAAGCTACTTTGGAAGAAAATATTTTATAACACAAGGAGCTAAACTTCCTGCAACTTTTAAAAGATAAAGAACCTTTATATGAAAAGAATCTTTTGACGGAAAGTTATTGACAAAAATATGAGTACTTAAATTCGATGACTTCGCCAATACTTTTGGCAGAACATAAATATCCAGTTCAAGTTTGAAGTCTCTAGTGATCTTCAGCTTCTATAAAAAGATTAAACTGAGAAATCATTTATTTCTAATGATGTGAAATATTTCTTTGAGAGAAAGCAACAAATTTTTATTCAGATCGAACGTTTTTCTCGATAGGTAGCATAAAACGTTTCTTATCACGAAGTGCTTTTACAAGGTACTTTCGAATAATCCTTCTGAGAAACGAGCCACTTGCTTTCGCTCGTACATGCTTCATTATTTTTATACCAGCATTTTCAGAGGCACCAGTGAACCTAGTGTACAGAGAAACGCCGCACACTTAAGCTTCTTAGTTTACTCAATTACGACAGAAACCGTTCTGAAGTTTAGTTCTGACATTGATTGCTGGCAAATCGAAAGGCGAATGGTCTTTAAGCTATCCTAGGATTACATTGAAAAGATGATTATGACAAACCATATGGGATGATGTCAAGTTTTCAAAACGACCATCCTTAAACGATTTACGAAAGTATCTTCCAAGAACTTTTAATAGAAAGAACATTACTATGTATCATAAAGGGCATTTATGTCAAATCGGACGTAAAATTGCTTTCTCAGAACAATCTTTTGAAATTGGAAGGCTCTTCTCTGGAATTATCCTGTGAGACTAGTTGTGACAGTTGCAATTTTATATCATATGGCTTTTATTTTCATTAAAAAAATATTCCACGCATCCTTTCGAAACTTTCTAAATAACCCATTTTTCTTCTAAGATAATATCTTAGAATATTGATTAAATCTGAATATCTGAGATAGTAGTAAAACTGATTATCCCTCTGTTCAAATTAAATATCCAGATATTCAGGTTGACTATCTTAGAATGTCCTATAATTGACCCTCTTTAGAAATGATCAATTTGACTATCCATTTTTCTCTGTATGGTGTAGAAATCGACTTGAGTGGTTGTAATTTGTTTTCAGTTCAGCAGAGATTTATAAGGATAGAATATTGAAGGCTTACTGAGGATGAACTGAGAATACAGCATGGTGATAGGGCAATTCAGTTAGTCTATTTACTTGTAGTCCCCAAGTGACTTAACCACTTTGTCTTCCTTGTTGAATGCTAACGGTTATTCTAAGAAGGTAGACTGTTCGATGCAGATCACTTTGGGTTGACTTCGAGGGCTGCTTAACTCAATTAATTCAAGTTAACTTTGTTGCCGGTGCGGCTATTTGTTTTTGCAATAACAAACAGGACCGGGTGCCCCTATTTGCACTTGAACATCTGTAAACAGAACGCGTGACCAGCAAGGTGTCCTGAACGGAAAATCATGTTCTCTAAGCGAAGTTTCAACACAAATTTAGTTTAAGAAATTCCCTTTGGTTAGAAGAACTTACAATATTAACTTGAAATTTCAGATTTACTTTGAAAATTCACTTATTTTAAATTATAGAAAAATCGCTGAAAAATCGTTGAAAATTCTGTACCGTGAATCCTGATATCTCTAACGATATAGTGTGTCTCATAATAAAAATGATGAATTCCATCAAACTCAATTGTGCTAACGTTCTACGGAATAGGAAATCAGAGAGTTGACTCTGAAGGAATAAGAATAAGTGCCAAACTGAAAAATGGTAATGTCATCAATTTAAATTCAATACCTCCTCTTTCTGTGTATACGTAGATGCACAGTGGGTTCATGTGTGTGTGTGTGTGTATACTATATAAGGAGGGCAAGGTGGAAAAAGCGAGAACGAAATTGACTTACGGAGAAGGAGCCACGTGTATGCTCATGCTTCTGGACTACGTGAAGAGAGTTCGGAAATTCTTAGCCTTCCTCTCTATATGAAGAATGGAAAAATCTGTTAAAGTGTAAAGTGTTTTTTACAGTCGCGAGGCACTATGCACCGAACATGGGATTTTTATCCGCTGCACGTCTAAAGAGTCATGCATGCGCGTGATCGTGATCCGGAACTGTAATAACCTCGAAAGTTAACTGCCAACTGCCCTTTTCTGCTGAGGTAGGCAAAAGCGGCATTTTAAAATCCCCGGGGAACGTACACCGCATAGCAGCCCAACAGCTGATATCACGATTGTTCGGCAAGACTAGGTATAACTGACAACTCGAGATTCTATAAAAGAGCAGCTCTCGTTTTCTGCGACTCGTTTTTCCACACTCAGATTTCCTTGGTTTTCCTTCTGTTCCGTTTTCACACGACCATCTTTTGTTAGATGGGAGTTTTAAGAAGAGGATCGATTCCTTAAAATCGCTTAAAATCTTTCGAAAATCTTTGAGTCTTCTTTTTCTTCGACTTGACAGACGTGCACTCTTCTTCTTCGTTTTCTTCTTCTTGTATTACTCGAAAGTTCCTCTTTCGTATTTAAACACGACCCTCCTGCAGGATTTTAACCACCCCTGAAAGAGGTTCTTTTGTTTTGTTAGCTTATGCGCCTTTCTCTTACTGAGAAGTCGAACGCAACCCATACCCATTTCGACTTAATTAACTAAACGATCGACATTTTCTCAATTCTCCACCGCGTAAAGGCATTAGCTGCCGTTCATTGTAAGAGGAGAAGCTAATTCACGGGGTCGGGATAATTCCTGCTTCGTAATCACCCACCCAAATACGTTGGGCCGATTGCCAATCGGGTCTCGAACTGCTTTTTCTCCTTTTTCAGAAAAAAAGAGGATAGAGAGAGGGATCGAGACTGATTCTGAGCGTGATCCACGACGAATCGCTGCAACCGCGGTATTTATTTTCGGACAGAAAATTACGGTGAGAGGCGAGTCACTTTAGGCGTGCTGTCTTCTTTTTGGTTCAGATTGAAAGGAGTAATTTTATCACTTTTGTTGATACGTTTTGCAGCTACTTCAAGATGATGGACGTGACAGGCTAGCTTGTTTTAAACTTTTTAAAATCATATCAATATGATAATGTTATTTTAATGGAATAAACCGACAATTGAGGGATCAATAAATAATTTTATTTACGTTGAATCCAATCGAGTCTGTCTAGCTCGTGACCTTATTTATAAATCTCCTTTTATAATTGACCTGAATTTTAATATTAAATTTTATTTTCATCTTCGAGATTAGATGGTTAATATATCACAGAGTGTCTAGGAGCATAGCTAATTGAACTTTTTCTCGTAAAGTATTATTATTTGATTAAGTTTAAATTGAGTGGCAAGATTTTCAAACTTTATATTGCTTTCGCCGTAAGTTGAACCGACAACACTATTTTTATAATGCAAGTTGAATTGGTTGTAAAGAAAACTTGCACTTCTTCTATATAAATAAAGTTTTAATGCTGCGAAGAAAGAAAATCTTCGATCTTGCACCAGGATTTTTTTCAAAGGGGATTTATAAATAATACGAAAAAAGGAACATTATTGTACTATCTTCTAGGCTCTCGTAAAATCCTCTAACATCAAAAGCGGTTTTTTATCGGAAAGTGTCACCTTTTGTCGCAAGACCGTAAATTTGAACGCCATGTTAGTTTCAGTTTCAATTTCGCTTATATTTTTTATCTATCAATTCTGCAATTCAGTTGAATGTTTTGCTAAATATTTAAGTTTCAATATACTGAATTACTGAAGAGTAGATCTGGAAGCTGACAAACTAAATATGTAATAATTAAGTTACCTTAAATGTTCCTATATCGTTTAAAATGATTTAATTGTGATTCAATTTTGCTTGAGTACATTTTTCACCATCTTTTTGTTGATGTGGAATGAATAAATAAAAAAAATTAAATATAACATCTTCAATAATAGTTCTTGAATGAATGAAGAATTCAGGAGGCCAATGAAATTTGCAGGAAATGTAATTTAGATCGATACGAAGAGCGTGAACACTAATACCAGAATTGGAGTACAAATGAAGTGAAGTAGTTCATGCCGTTTCTCATATTTGAATTAAAGCCACTGTACTAGACAGTAGAAATTGCTACTGCTATAGTCAGCATTATTAGTCGTCACGTGTCGCTTGCTAGTTATTTCTAGGTTTCTTTATTCTGTATTCAATTTTTTTTTATTTAAAACTTTATTCCTCTCCATTTCTCTATTTTTTCAATATTATTTTCAATAATTTCTTCTTTACCCCTTTCACCGCTGAGATTCCTGAAATTAGACAAGGAATTATAAGTTAATTATAATTCCAGATTTCAGAATTATAACTTCTGGAATCCTTTAAAACATTTTAAAATCCTTTGATTAGAGATTGTCTAGAATCCTCTGAATCTTTTTAGCAAAAGGAGTGCAAAAAATTGCTAGTTAGTTTAAATAAGAAGTAATGTAAAAGAATAGCCATGTTATACTTCTGTTTCGTATCAGAACCGAAATATCTGGAAAATATGTTCTTTTTGAGCCCAGGTGAGTTTTGAAAGCGTAAGGGTCCTTGCAGGGAGAATGCCTTTTCCGATTTACTCGAGAGCATTCACCTTATCTCGCTCTAGAAAACCAAGCGTCCGTTTTTAGCTTTGTTGCATAGTTCCGCCGATGGTCTTTACGAATTCAGTAACAGAGTTCGAGACGATTAAGGTGTGCTATCGTGAGAAAAATCAAAGAAAAAGAAGTAAAGAGGGAAATAAGAAAGGAGTTGGGTAGAAATGACTGTCAGATCTCTCATTTGATTCTTCCACCGCTGGAAAAATTGCATTTGTCGCCGGCAGCCTTTGGGGCTTGAATAAGATACGGTTCGGAGGCAAAAGGTGCCCTCGGGCTTACGACGGATCAGATATTATGTTAAGCATTCTAAGTTATTCACTCGGCGCACCGATCGGCTTTTTCAGCTTTCCTATTTTCAGCTGGCCTCCGGTAATCGTTTGCGAAACCAAATCAGAGATAACTTCATGATAGATTACAGTATCCTTTCAAAAAAGACTCCAATTTTATTTCCTGTCTATAAAATCTGACATGTTTACATTTTTTAAACGTTATCCATTAATCTCAAAATTATGTGTGTAACAAAAAATGCATTATTTTTCTTGTGAATCACGATCATTAAACTGACATTTTTTAGGTCCACTTTAAAAATGTCACACCATGAAGGATGATTTTTTTTTAGTTGGGATGTTCTTCTATATCACAAGCTTTTTTTTAGCAGAGCCTATTTATACCGAAAAAATTCGACTAATTTTTACCGAAATTTTCATATAAATAGCCGACTCTTTTCCATCCCCGATATTTGTATGGAAAAAATTCAGCAATTTCAATATGCGTAGTTACGGCCTTTTTTAAAATTAAATTATCCTCTCTCTAAACCTGAATTAATCACTAATTTAGTGAAAAGTTGAAAATTACTAAATGAAATAGTGAAATGCAGCTAATTAGTAAAAATTTTCACAAAATATCTTTAAAGATTCCGCGACTAATTTATAATGTCCTATTGGGAAAAAGAGAGACAATGCAAATGAGGTGCGGCCTATTTTAGTTTCGTCAAATTAAAATCCACTCTAGACACAGTTTTTAACTTCATTATTCTCAAATCGACTTTGTCGTTGCAAATTTGGGTCGGAGCCTTGACTATCTTGCCTAGAACTTAGCTCATTTTAATTCCCGGGGAGAAACGTTTCTAAGATTTACGACTTTGGGATCAATAGTGTCTGACTAGAGTTCTTGCGAGAAGTATCGCTACGCAAACATTTAAAGCACGTCATGGTAAGATACGTGATTTCAGGAAGAGATGAAATACTCGTAAACCGTCACCCTCGCTTGTTGCACGTACTATGTTTACGTAAAGATATTTGCTTTAGATGTATCAAAGACACGGTCTCCAAAATCTATCTTTATAAATTTCACAGAATTCACGTTTAATTTTAGATATGTATTTTATTAATATTAAATGTTGAGTTTAGTGTCTCCTTCCAAAAGAGAAATGTAAACTGACCTTTATGATCTGAAGGAACCAATTCCTCGCAAAATTTGCG
This sequence comes from Synergus itoensis, assembly GCA_904066005.1. Classification (NCBI taxonomy): domain Eukaryota; kingdom Metazoa; phylum Arthropoda; class Insecta; order Hymenoptera; family Cynipidae; genus Synergus; species Synergus itoensis. The sequence continues at coordinate 1,024,240 of CAJFCP010000087.1, forward strand.
ATATTTTATAAATATTAATCTTTCTGTACTTTTATCTGATATCTAACTGAATCATAAATTCCTCTTTATTTTGTAGTATATAAATAGAAAGAAATTTGAAAAGAAAGAATTTTGATTTACATAATTGAAAATAATTCTTCCTGCAAGAGTATGGAGCAATTGTCGAGGAACACGAAGAAAATGGAAATAGAAATGCGGCAGAGTGTGGCTGAAATATTTTATCTCTGATTAACAGCATCTTGTTATCCCAAGGCTTGAGCAGCTAGAGCGAAGACCTGTATAGATTAACATGACAGTCTGCTCCGTGTTAGAATGTCGTAACTGTCGCACCTATGCAAATTGCCTTCCGAACCAGCATTATCGGATTTAAAACGAATATACGCTTTTGGTTCGAGCTTTAATCCGCCTCCACAGCATTAGAATTAATTGCCTAATTTAACCCATTTAATAAATCGCACAAGGATCTTCATTCTCTGCACGCCCAATCGCTCCGCTTTCCGACATTTAAATTAGAGGGAAACTTTTAAATTGTGAAATCTGTCTTCTTTGAAAACTGTACTTTACTCTTAGAGATGAATGATATTTGAACTACAACTATATTTGAAATGGCATATTTCAAATCATGTCCTTTTTATTTTAAGACTGATTCCATTTCAAATCTTGCAATGAGGTCTGCATGAGATTGTCAGAATATTTTATGATGAAAGTAAAAAGTAAAAAGTAAAAAGTAAAAAGTAAAAAGTAAAAAGAGTTCTTTTAGATGTTCGTGGCAGGGCATACATGCAGTCCAGGAGAGGACAATGGACGAAATTCTCTGGGGAAGGAAGACAGGTGGGAATAAGGTTCAGGCGGAAGATATGCAAAGTTCGAAACTTAATTCATTTCTGAGGCGCCTCACGCAAGTCTAGAACGTGCTAGATCACTCGCTCCAATCTCATATACTCTTCTCGTTATTACGAGCTTCCGGACAATACATCTATTGAATTACTAACTGCTCTTTCCCCTCAGATATTTTATGTCCAGACAACGAACAAGTTAATTCACAACAATATTTTCATTAAAAAAATATACAACCTAAACTTCAGCAGAGGCTCATCAATATAATATATTGGTGCTTAATTTTTAATGTCCTCTCTTTCTTTCTCAGTTAACTAATTTTATAATAATTATTTATTTCTTTATGTTTCAGGTGAGTTCCCTGATCAATGAATTTCGTCCTTGTACTGTAAGTTATTTTGTGTCATAAATTCCAATTGAAACCTTATAGATGCTAATTCTCATAAATTGTTACGTTTACAATTTAAAATTCTGAAGAAAATTCTATGCTAATTTATCTGATTTACAAATGACTACTTTGTTTGAAAAAAAGACGTACGTGCCTCTTGAAACCTTTCAGTTTATACTTAACTTTGCGTGTCGAATCTCATTGACTGATCAGAAAAGATTTTCACGAGAAAATACTTTTTACGAGTTGAAAATACACATTTTAAGTTTCGGCACTCTATTATTTTCAATTTCAAAGGCACAGGAGAAATGAAGAATAACTCCCTATTCTTTCAATCGTAACTCTGCGTTTCTCCGAAAAATGTAACCTGCCTAATCGAATATAAACCCAACACAATTATATAAACTCAAGAATATAAAAAAATATTGAATAATTTGTCAAGGCTGAGAAATCTGAGGTTGAGCTTTTCACCGTGTTATTATATTGATAACCTATTGAATAAGCCACGAAACGTTGATACTTATCTGTTAAATGTTTTCGTTGCGTATAAGATACACAATAACCCTCCTACTTTTCTTGAATAAAAAAAAGGGAACAACCCTCGCAGCCTTCAACCCCTATGGGACTTCCCCCCAAAAAATCTTCCTCGTCAGACCTTTCTGCGACATGGCTTGACATTTTCCGTATGAAATATGATCTCAACTGTACTGGAGTTAAGCACGGGTCTGACAAATTTTCATCTTTTGAAAGCATTATATGTTGCGTGTGGGCGAACGAAAAGGCAACTTAATTGTGTCAATATTACCTAATTAAAAGTTTTAAACTGTTGCTCCATTTAACAGCCTAAACTTTCAAAGAAGTATACTCACTCTGTAGGATGATCATATCCTATCGTATATCTCAAGTTTCTTATATGAGTACTTTGTTTCAAAGTTTTTAACTGTATACTTTCGTCTAGACTTTTCTTAAAGAATATTCTGCTTGTGTATTATATATGGGAAAAATAATCTTGAAATCTTGAAGTTTTGAAATGAAACTCTTCTTGCGACCTTTCTAAATGTCTATATTTCAAGTAAAATTTGTTTATATGTAAAAAGATACTTTTTCTATTGAAAATTTTTTAACTGAAATGAATACTGAAATCAAATGCTTGAAATCTTTGCATTTATTTTTTGAAGAGAACATTGTAAGGAGATGTGAGAATAAGAAGAATAAAAGCTAAGCGGGAACTGAAACCGACCAAATAGAAATAGATATTCCCGCACGGTACAATTCCTCATCGAAAATCGGATAAGGTGACGAAGTTTTCAAGACAGATTTTATTTTTAAAGGTTATATGTATATTGCGAGAAAAGTGGAAAAGTGCTAGTCTTAGAATTCCATGGGAAAAGATTCGTAGCATAACACCTGGACAAGACGTCCTACTTCTTCTCACGAGTTCAACCCAAATCACTTATGTTGTAGAATTGCCGCGTGTGTATTCCCTTTTTGGAAGGGACTTTGATTCCGTTTATCTATAGTTCGACATCACTTAACTCCCCTTCCGAGTCTCTTTCTCGCAACCCAAATTATCGTGATGCTTAGTATCTTTGTTGAAACCGATAATAGAATCATTACGAGTATGAAAATCGATAGACGATTCAATTTTCAAGTTTCTTTGATAATTGAAATTGAATCATGATAAGTAATATTTTAGGTCAGGGAAGTGCGAGTAGCTGTTAGGGAAAATAGAAATTAATCTATTATTAATAATAATAATAATAATAATAATAGTATTAGTAGTAAATTATAGTTTATTTAATAGATTTTAGACGATTTCCAAATATTTCGAGGAATTATAAAGAATTTCTAGACATTCTTTGAGATCTTGAACCATATATGTATGAATGTCGTCTGAAAATGATTCTCAATTGAATATAAAGCCTAGTTTTTACTGCGAGGTAAGAACACCTTCATTTTTCCTTCGAGAGAAAATTATCATAGAGACTACACTTTTCCCCCGAGAGAACCCACTTTTTTTCATGAAAAATCATAATAAGAACGTGGGAAAAAGGCACTTGTTCCCAATGAATCGATTGTGTAAACTCGATACAGGCTTTGCTATTGAAACGCTCAATTGATTGGAAACTCTGTTCGTTTACATCCAGAAAATGATTTTTTCGAAATATGTATTCCCATTGCAATCGACAATTTACGACTTCCTGCCGCCAGAGGTAAATTATTACTTAACCGATTTTTTCTCGCGTGGGTGATATTAATTCGGAAAAATAACAAAGTGAGTTTGTGAGTGATAAAAAGCGTTTTCTGGAATAATATTTATCTTTTACTTTTATTTACGCTATCGAACAAACAGAGGACTGCCATTGGATTCAAAAGAGATTTCTATTCCAAAAAATTATTGTATCGTTTAATATTGTTCATTAATTTACTTTAGATTTTATATTTTCAAAATTCATACTCCAAAATCCTAGGATTTCGTGTACAGTTAAAAGTAAAGGAATATTGGAATTTCTCATTGTGTCAACTAAAATCAATGGCTTTGAGAGCCCGCTCGAAGAGGTAGAAATATCACCATTTATTAAATATCGGAAAACGATCATGCTATAGCTGAATAGTCGTGTCTAAATGGCCAGCAAGGTCGGCAAGAGTTTTCAAATCCAAGTATTGGAATCGAATTTATTCGTATTAATAAAGAGATTTGATTAATTTTAAATTAATGTTTACAAATTTGAAAGTCCGAATTTGACCCTTTTCAATATTTTTCTAATCCACTTCAAACTGATCATTCTTGAATTCATTGAAAATAAAGTGCATTCCATCTGCGATGATTTTTAAAAACGTAGGGAAAGTTTCTTAGTGTCGAAAGTAGTGTAAACTAACTTTACGTAATTATTATTGCGTGCCTTTGAGCTATCCGTCGACCTTTTGGTTCCTCGCACATTTTTTTTACCCGCTACCAGAAAGAAGGCAATTAGTTTACTCGCTGGTAATCTGGGCTCAGAAAGTCTGACAGTTTACACATAATTTTTCTATAAAATATGCGGAGTTAAATTTTTCACGACTGCAAGTGAAATTTTTATTCAGGAATATTTATTTTTACTTAATTTCTTAAACTGAATTCTTCCAATTATATTTTGATATCATATTTTCGTCCTTTCAAACGTTAATTTTATATAAAGAAATACGCGAGAAAATAAAATGTAAATTCGCTAATACTGGAAATTTCAAATTTATTTAAAATTCGCGGTTATAACTCAAGGAACACATATTCCCGAAAAGTTTGTGAAACTTTAGGGGATAGGAAATGGAACAGAGCGTTTTAAAATGCGGGTCAATTTTCCAAAGTGGCAACCCGGAACATTTCGCATTTGTGAGTCTGGAAGAAGCTGCAACGCTGCAATTGCAAAACCGAAGACGAACTAACGACGAGAAAATGGGAGGAAATACGTGACGGGAAATGGTTTAGAAACTGCCCGAGTGTGCCTTAATTCAACCAAGTTTGACAGTTTCGCGACCAGTGGCTCAGAAGATATTGTCGTAACAAAGTTACAAGTTCAGATCGAGTAACGAAAAAACGCTATCTAAAAAAAGCTCCACTTCTTTACCGTTCTCAAACGATGTCTTCTGAACCAGTGAACGTAAAACTCTCAAGCCATCGCCCCACATTTTCACAGTTTTTTCATCAACTCGGGAACAATGATAACGAGATTTTTATATCCTTTTAAGTCGACAGATATACGATTCCCTTTGAGAATACTGTTAATTATGTTATAAAGGAACTATTTTTTAAAGGAGACATTTTATTTGTAAGTTAGCGAAAAGATTTAAGCAATTAATCAACATAGAAAGAATTAAACGAAATCAATGACACCACAATTGCGTGTTAAGGTAGAGGAAAGGTGTGGGCTAAAACAATAAAATATACATTAATATCACACCTGCAAACAGGAGCGCTATAAATTTGTCACTCTCTGATTATATCGTTCTAGGGAAATAATAAAAACCTACAAGGCATTGTTCACGATATTATCGGCTATCAGAAGACTGTTAATGACTTCACTGCGTCAATAAAAAAAGCACACTAAGTACTTAACATTACTGAGTAAAAAGTGAAATGATATTCCATTATTTTTTTATAATAATAGGAGTGTATGAATTAATTATTGGTATTCAAACATTATCCAATTGCAATATTTTGCAATTTAAAATTAGCTTGAAGCAATTTCAAATTATATTCAAATTATAATTTCCCTGTATATTATTATTTTTCGTGCGTGTAACCTGTAATAGGTAAGTGGCAGCAGAAAAGTATGAACGTGGAGAAATATATCGTGATTTTTGATAAGCTTCAGCATAACTAAAATATATATGTTTAAATCCAAGAGTACATGCTCATAATTACATTTTAATTCGCACAGAGTAAACCGTAACTCTTTCACAAAAAACGCTTCCGTATACGCTGGCAATAAAGCTGCGAACATTGCCAGTTGAAATATAAATCTTGCAAGTTTCATAATGAGGGGAACAGAAGTTACCAGTAATTATTTTTCTGTGCATCTCTCAACGAATCTTTTGACCAGAAAGAGTCAAAAGAATAAAGAACAACGTTGTTTTTAAAAGCATAAACGTACAACCTGGTTGAAATAATATTTCATTAATATTATGGAATAATAATATTCCATTAATCTATACGATTGAAACAATATGAGAGGGAATTATTTTTATTTTTGGGTATTTTTACACTTTTTTCCAAATAGAATAATTCGACAGGGTCGAGAGTATTACCAAGATTCTAAAAGTATATACATACTTGAAATAAGCCACAAAACTGATGGATGGACTTACGAACTACCCTTCTGCGGGTTATATGTATCAAGTTTGATTGACATCATCTCCCCGTAAGCCAACTTTACCGCGTTGCGTGAAATTGTCTGTTGGATACCGGGTGACAAGTATAATGCAGCGAACCTATTCATTGATCTATAGTTTCTAAAAGTTCAAACGGAGAAATAAGGGAAATATGCACATACGACTCTCACGTTATGATGAATGGCTAATAATGAAGAAATAAACGTGTGATGAATATGAAGGGGGGAGAATCAGATAGAATAATAAGAGGATAAGAGGATCGATTGCCTTCGAATTATTCAGAGAGGTATAAAAAGAAAAGAGGAAATATATATGTATATATATATCTTTCTGAATCTCAATTTAGAAATATGAGTTTTTTCGGTCGCAACGTTTTGATGAAAATTGTTTACGTGTCTTTGAATTCTTATCTCGGAAGGGAGATTGAGAAATTGATAAGGAATACATTTAAAGGAGACCGGCGAATTTTGGTAAAATAAATTGAAATCTAAAATATTTTTCAACAGTCAAATTTACAACTCATTCTGCCCGTTCTAAATCTTACAGAAAAAATAACTTTTCCATCGTTTCTAAATTTTCCAAGCTTTGTTCAAGCTCTCTAATCCAAGTATTTTAATCTCTTCAGTTCTAATCCCTTAATAATTCAAGAGAAATGTATTCCAAATATGCAACCCAACTTTGCCACTCTCTTGGGGACAAAATTTACTCAAGAGTTAAGTTCCAAATTGTAAATTCTGTTTGGTGGATGTGCCGTTTATCTGAAAAATAAATTTCATCTAAAGTTGAAGAAATTATTCGTCAGCCGTATAGCTGGTTCTTTTAAAATGCTCGGGAAGCTGAAAGGGGGATGCCACATCTCGAAATAGGTATCAGAGGGAGTAAAGGAACCGCCATGGGAAATTTCGTCACGTGTAATGTCATCCCTTCGTTGCATTAAGGAGAAAAATGTTCATTCCCTGCATCTTCAGTCTTCTATCCTCCCTTTTCGACCCCAGCTTTTCGACTCCTTTCTCTGCTTTCTTTTCTCACTTACTCCAAGCTGTGAACTCCCTCTACACCAGCTTGCTGCGAAAAATCTAAAAACTCTCTACTCAATATTTTAGATAAAATTTCAAGCGCGCTATTCGCTTTTTGGTACATGGTAACTCATCTTCATAAGTTCGAAATTCTTCTAATAACAAGTAAATACTTGCAATTTTACGATTAACATTATAATTTTATTTTTTAGAAACGTCCTCTGCAATTTCAATACCTCCGTTTACGTAGATTTCTCTGATTGTCAATTCCTAAGAATCCTATCTTAAAAAAGTGGTGTCACGAAATGTCTCGAAAATCTCGCATGCATTGTTGTTGCAAACCCGATTGGCTTTTGAATGACTTGAAGTTGAAAGAAGAAAAACAAACTAATAGCGCAAAAAAATTTCACGAAAACCTTCGAAATCCCTTAAAATTCGTTAAGATTTCTTCAAACTCCCAGAAACTTCTTAAAATCCCTTGAAAATCCACAAAAACAATTAAAATCATGAATCTCTGGAAATCTAAGTTCAAATTCCATGAAATCCTTCAAAATTATACAAAACCTTTTAAAAATTAGAAAAACCTTATAAAATCGTTTAAAATTTTACGACAACCTTCAAAATCCTTTTAAATACTACAAAATATTTTAAAAATCAGAAAATCTCTTCAAATTATTATAAATCTCATAAAATTTCACAAAATTCTTAAAAATCCCGTAAAATATTCTTAAAATTATTAAAATCTCTTGCATTCTTTCAAAATCCATAGAAATTTTATGACAACATTTAAAATTCTCTTAAAAGTCTCTTAAAACACCCAGAAACCTTTTCAAATTACTTAAAAATTCACGAAAACCTTCCAAATCGCTTAAAATTCGTTGAAATCTCTTAAAATTGGTGAAAACCTCTCTTAAAATTCTCAGAAACTTCTTGAAACTCTTTGAATTCTAGGATAAAATTTAAAGTCCCTTTACATCGTTTAAAATTCATTAGAATTATTAGAAATCTCATTAAATTCCACAAAATCTTTAAAGAATCATAAAAATCTTTGGAGATCGCTTAATATTCCTCGAAATTTCACGAAAACATTAGAAATCGATTAAAATTCGTTGAAATATCTGAAAGTTCTTAGAAACCATATAATCTTCCTCTAAATTTCAAAACATTTCAAAACCCTTAAAATTCCCTACCTTTAAAAAATCTCTTAAAATTTCATGAATCCCTTTCCAAATTCCGCAAAATATCCTGAAGTATCTTAAAATTCCACGAAATCTTTTATAAATTCTAAAAATCTTTAGAACTTTGTAAAAATCACTTGAAAATTGTCAAAATCCATTGAAATGCCTAGAAACCTTTTAAAACTCTCTAAAAAAGATGATGTAACAAAATGTCTCTAAAATCTCGCATAAATTTTATTACAGTTTCAAATCTGCTCTCTAAATTTGAATCAGCGAAATTTTATCGGTTTTTGAATGACTTGAAGTTGTAAGAAGGAAAATAAATAATCGTGCGCGTAGCGCACGTGTTGGTTTGCTAATTATGATTTAAAAAATTTCTACATTGAAAAACGTTGTATCTCATTAGAAGGAATAAGTGGAGGTTCTGGGGCTCCTCGAATAACGATAAAAAATTCTGTACACCTTACCATTCAATAAAATCCTCGATTTTACATTTTAAGTCTCTTCCTCTTAGGGGTAACTTTATATGAGTTATCAGATATTCCCGCACATTTAATTCAATTCGATAAAAAATTATCTCAATTACATTTTACAAAAGAAAACATCTACCGCCTCGGTCTCGAAAATTAATTCAAAGACTTCAAATGTTGGAAATCAGGGAGGTTTAAATGGCTTAGAGGGTTGCAAATTAAAGGGGTTATTTTCCTAATGAAACTGAACTATTTTCATTTAAAACACTTTCCTCTGACGGAACTTTTGGTGTTTTAGAGGATTTCAAATGAACTTTAAGCTCATGATTAGGGCAGGAGCTAATTTAAGGCTGATTATCCTTGTTTATTATAACCGTTTTTATTGTTTCATATATTTTTTTTAATTTCAATTTTTTAGACCACCCTAGTGCACATAATAAATATAAAAATAGTTAACCAATTGAATTAATATATGTAACAGAATTGTTGAATTGATACATTTTTCATAAAGCAGCATCTGTTACCGCGTGATTTAAAAAAGCTGAAATCTGTCCTGATAGTCTCACACACCAGCTTGCTGTGAAAAATTTCAAACGACCTTCTGTATTTGACGAAAATGGAATAGTGAAAAGCGCTGATAACTCTGACCCTTCACTTACCGGGCAAAAGAAAAACATTCACTCTGTGATTTCCGCATGGGGAACTCAACCAACTGTTCTAGGATGGTTACGTGGGAGTGAGCAAGTGGTGAATAGAATAGTTAACGTTCGGGGAATATTTTTTTGGCATTTCAATTAAGAGCCCATTAAAATGACAAATCTACCCGAGATTAAGAAAAAATGATTCAAGAAAAGCTATTTGTTATTGAATCACTCTTTAAATGGTCAAAGAGCTTGCAGGACTGAAAGGTGAGTCAATAAACAAACCAGAGGTAGTAATTAGAGTTTCATTAAGATTTGTAAAAAAAATGTACTTGTAGTGTGTATACATGATTAAAATATATAAAAAAAAAAAAAGATTTTCAGGGGAACGACAGAATACAATTTTTTGGTAAATCAAAGAGAATTCGGAATACTGTACTTTATTACTGAGTGTATTTAATAAGAAAATTAATTGCAATTTTTTAATTTCTTCAAAACTCTCTGAATTCTCAATAATTCTATAACTTTTATTTCGAAGAACTTGCTGCAAGTCGTTGCTTCTTCTTCTCTTCAATTTTCTCTTGCTTGCCATTTATTTTCATCCTCACAAAAGTCAATTTAAATTCGTTTTCTCGTCATTCCACGCGTGATAGCATTTTGAACGCAACTGCTTCTCTGCAGACTTCAAGAATCTTGGAAGAGCGTCGTTACAATGATTTTCACGCTGTTAAACCATTGTAATTTTCTTTTTTATTCCTTATAGCAGTTCTTTTCCCTATCGAGATTTTAATTGTCTCTTTGGTCTTATTAGATTTCCAGGCATATCAAAATTTGAAGTTTCCTACTTACCCTGCGGGATTATCGAAGAGCCTGCAGGTTTATCGAAAGATGATGAACTGTATAATAATCTAAACTTCCTCGATGGTAAATACAGTTTCCCCGAAAACTTTTCTGCTTTCTACATAAGCAGGATCGTCAAAAAAGTTCCACCCTTATACGTCCTAACAAACTTTGAAAGTTCGACAGAGTTGACCCATTTCTTCATAATCTGTTATTCGCAACGGAAAGTCATTGCCTTTCGAGGGATTGTCGGGAATTGAAAAAAATTCGGGAAAATCCTGTAAAATTTCTTGAAAATCCTTAAATTTCTGATTTTGTTTTAAATCCCTTCATTTTCTTTAAAATCATTTAAAAGCTAAGCAGATTGTAAGAAATAAATGAGAATGATTCTTGCCGAATCGCCCTCTGCTTCGGTACACATTTTCCACTACCAGTAATGATATGCTATTATGCACGCGAGCCTTGTGATCACAATGAATGAATGATTGAATATCAAATATTCATAGGGAATTATTTCAACTCTCGATACAAAATAATAAAGTTGGCAATTTGTGAAAATTACAAGGTACTCCTACATTTTTGTTTAAATTACAAGGCTCGTATGCATAATGATGCGTATTTTTGTGCTGGAAAAATGTATTAGTACAGGTAGAAGTTTCCCCCTATTGAACAGTTAATATTTTAGGTATTAATCTAAATTTTCTTGTTGTTTGAAAACTGTTTCTAACATATTGAGTCGCTCAATATTCCATAACTTAGATGTTATGATGGAGCTGTTTAGAAGGAATAGGAATAGCTACTTTATTCTGTAAGGAATTGGATTATTTGAAATTTTCTCAATTATTCGCTTAATTATACATAATCATTCAAGAGAGAAGTTTAATGGAGTTAATGATTGTAATTAAATATTCACGATAAGAGCGTTTGACAGGAGTGTTCTTTATAAAGTCTTTTGTTAGAGGATCTTTCTTGTGAAACCATGAATGATAGAGATAGATCCAACGAGACGTTCGAAGAGCCGCGAGAATTCACTCTGGAGTCTAAATTGAATTTCATATCCTTCTTTCCTCTCTCGCAGGGAATACGCTGTAAATTAATTTACGCAAATCTTCCGCGGCATGAATTTTTCCAGCAGTAATTTCCCCAGAAGCCGCGTCTTGCAGGAGTACACGGTTGCTCGCGGAGGCAGGTCGTTAAATTACCTTCTACCTTCGGTCTAGCCTGTCTTTTTGTCTTATAACCAAGTAACTATCTTAATTGCTTATGCTCTCTGGATTTGGATACAGGCAGTGCGCTCAAATCTTTCCACAGACACTTTCTGACCTACTCACCTTCAGCCATCTCCATTTCTTCTCTTTTCTAGCGTACTAAAATAATAATCTCTCAAAAAGTAGGCTTCTATCATTTACTCTTTTTTTTAAGTAAAAGTCGCCTTTGTGTGGTAAGAGGCACGGTAAACCTCAATCAAATTCAAGTCTTGGAACTTCTCTGCAACATGAGAAAAATAACCCAAACACAATTTTCAATGTAAAATAATTTTTGCTTCCTCATAGAGGAAGCTTTGTAGTGGTGACAAAAATCCAGTTTCTAAAAAAAGGTTTTTTTCAACTTATTTTAAGTGGAATATATCTAATATGATGTCCTGAAAAATTGTCCGGATGTGTGTGTGTGTGTGTGTGTGTGTGTGTGTGTGTGTGTGTGTGTCACGCTTTTAACGATCCTGCAATATCTTTAGAACGCGTGTAGATAAATTGATGAAATTTGGCATATTTATTCCACTATTTACCAAGTTGAATTTTTTTATAATGGTTTACCAAAATATTAAATTTTACAAGTTTCGTGTACTTTTATAATTTTCGAAAAATTGATTTTTTCACTATAACTTCTCAAATATTCAAAATTTAAAGTTGATGTAAGGAAAATGAAGATTCCTTTCATAGAGACGAATCGATTGACCTATATGATTAATGCATTTCATTAAAAAATAACGATGTTATGGTTAATTGTATTTTCAAAAATTAATTTTCAACTATAACTTTTCAAATAATCAAAATTTTGACCTGACGTAAAGAAAATAAATATTCTTTATGTCGAGATGAATCGATTGACCTATATCATTAATGCATTTCATTGAGAAATAAGAAAGTTATAAAAAATTATTTTTAAAAAATTCAATTTTTCAACTATAATTTCTCAAATAATAAAAATTTAAAGCGGGTGTTAGGGAAATGAAAATTCCTTGTGTCCAGACGAATCGATTGACCTATAAGATTAATCCATTTCATTGAAAAATAAGAAAGTTATGCTTTATTGTAATTTTCGAAAATTAATTTTTCGAATATAACTTCTCAAATAATCAAAATTTAATGCTGATGTAAAGAAAATTAAATACTTAATGCTTCCTCTATGAGGAAGCAAAGTGCTCATTGAATGAGCACAAAAGTTGATACAACTTGACAGCTATTTTAAATATAAATACACAATAATTCATTACAAAAATTTATCCATATATAAAACGCATATAATCAATGTATTTTAAAGCTGTTCAGAATGAGGAAGTTTCCGATAGATCGAGCGGGAAATCAGTTTTGCGGGAGGTGATTTCATAGTAATTTTGTGGCGATTCTGGCCGAAGGCGATCGTAGAATTCGGATCACGCGTTCGTATTCATACGTGCATAAAGTGCAAGTATGGAAGTGGACATTTCTCCACTTTTATTTACCCCTTCTCCGATATTGGAGCATATACAGGCTACCAGTAGAAAAATAACCTCAGCAACCTGAAGGCTGTTTGGCGAGCTGTCCGATGAACCAGGAATGTACGTGAGACGCGTAAAAAGCACACGAGAGACATACCCTCATACCTGTGTAGATGTAGAGCACGTGTGTGTATCAGTGTATGTACCTTCAATACGAATAGGATGTTCAGTATAGAGTGCATTATACACCTAACTTGAATGAGGTCGGCGATCGACGGACGTGTTTTCGAGAAGAGGATTTCCGCTCTGGAATTCAATTTTAAATCAGCCAGTAGGCGCGTATAGGCAGACGCTTTAGAATGAGAATTTAATGAACAACGGAGGGACGATTACTAATGCCTCCACTCTGGGTGACATCTCATAGAAATCGACTCGGAAATCAAATGAATAATGCACATAAGAGGAAGAGTTCATACAACGCTCCATATCACACTTCAAAATATTTTTTTTCGGCTCCATCTGCCGTTGAGCTTTTATATTTGTAATAAATTAATAATAAATTGGGAATTTCATGGAAAAAATGTAGTAGGCACCCTGTTTAATCTTCACAAGTCGTCGATTCGTATATCCCGATGTTTAGCGACACATTGTGATAAATTCACCAAGGCAAAATCCTTTGGTATACTACTTGTTGTACGTCTTTGATGGTAAAGTTTAAAGGATGCATGGCTGTCGATTCGAATTTCTAAAGGAGACGGAACACGCGGGTAACAAAAGATCCACAGGGTCTGGAGAGTTTCAAAGCTTAAACCTCAAAATTATTTGCGAGCACTAGACCTCGAAACACGATTATCGAACGAGCTAAAGTACTTAAGTGTACTTGGTACAATGTGTGAGAGACAGTGACGGAAACAAAATTGTGCGAAGTCGTGCAGCAAAATTCATGTGGTACATCTACGAAATTTTAAGCAGTTCAGTAATACTCACGTATTTATTTATTTGCCCTTTATGTCGTAGAATTGTTTTGCATAATGATTAATTGTGTCAAAGTGACTTGATTATTATTTCATTATTATCCGACTCAAAAATGATAATATATTAAAATCTCTTCAGAAATTGCAAAATAGAATATGCGAATAAAGCCACTGAAGCAAGAAAGCTTGTGGGACTTTTTGTGATTGGAACATGAATGGGTTTAAGACAAAGCAGGAGTTTCTGTTCTTATCTTTGTGATGATTAGTCCTGAAGGTGCGATTATTGTCCCTCAGGAATGTGTACAGGGCACAGTGATTTCGTTCTTATCCGTTTCCACGCCATTGACTACGCCCGATATTACCGAACAGTGTTCTAGGAAACACCCCCATTTGAGCCATTTCCTTGCAGTCTAAGCTCAATCTTCCTCAGAAGTGCGGTACACCTAATTTCAGAAACTAATCGAAATTCCTTCTTATCCCAAACTCGAAAGTCTCATTAAGATATAGACAATCTAAAAATAAATACCTATATCTTGTTAACTAGAGAAACTCGATTTGAAATAAAATAGTTAAATAAAGCTTTGATTTACGTTGATTTATTAAATATTTCACGTGTTAATTAAACAGCGAAAATGTCATTTTCGAGTATAATAAAGTTATTTTAAGCCATGATATTATATTTATATCAAAGTTTCATAACGAGTCGTTCCGGATGATGAAAATTGAGAAAAGTTACAATAATTTGTTGGTAATTTTACCTCCGAATGTGAGCAATATAAACTTTTTCTTCAAAAATATATGTCGTTCATACAGCTTGAAATTTAAAATGAATCTGTAACATTTCTTGTTTCATTTGAGATTGAAATTTCGAGAGCTAAACAAAGTCTGTACAGTCGAAACTAGGGCAGCTTCCTTCATATTCGATTAAAGTAAGATCCTCGAGTAAACCCGGACTCGTACAATCTGATTGGCGGATTTAGAGTAAATTTTAGCAGACGTCAGGCTTTAAGTCCCATAATTTTTGGATGAATTTATTTCATTTCATTTCAGCAAAGATTTGCTACTATTTCCCAGTTCAAAAGGAAAGTGAAATTCAGCTTTTTCAAATAGCGCTTTTGAGACAAAGGCTATAATATAATTGAGAGATTGAGACAGCTATATATGTGGATGAAAGGGTATAATTAGTAGGATTACTCGTTCTAATTAAAATTGTATTTACAAAAGAATACCCGAGTACAATGAAATGCAAAGGATTGCAATAATCCTTTTAGTAATTTCATGTCAGAACCGATTTTTGATTAGAGATTCGAAAAGAGGAATTCCATTTCTTTTGTCAAAATCATACATTTTTAATGCTATTTTTTGTGTGTCCTATTATTTTAAATTATTTTTTTTATCATAGCTGTAGTGAAGTTTGACAGAATAGACAAATTTGTATACCAATTCATAAAGTTAAAACATTGTTTGACGTGAATCTAAAATCAACTTTTTGAGTTCCTTTTCCAAGTAAATTTGTCTTCTATCTCTCTTTATGCATGTACATGCACTTTTACATCTCAATTCCTTCTGAACCAGAATCATGCACATTAAGTGTACTAGTTTAACTAGTTTGTGGTTCGAATCCCAAGGGTTAAGTTGCCTGAGGCAGCATAAATAAAATACCTCTTTTCCCTTTACTTCGCTTCTATTCACTCACTTCTCCTCAAGCTTCTTCTCCCACACGACTGAACGAATGAATTAGTGAAGAAACGCTTGAAGTGACGTTTTAAAGTATAATTTCAAGCAGACTCGTTATCACGTTTGTTTACAGCCTTTTAAATGAGAATCACAATTGAAATGTCAACTGTGTTAAATATATGATTCTAGAAAATTGTATATTTTTTTTAATAAACAAATAATTTTTTAAAGAAATTTACATCAAAACTAATCTGAATTTTCTTTAAAGATTCCAAAAATCTGTCAAGCAGCGTGTCTGTGCGGGAATTTAAGAAAATCCAGGAATTGTCCTAGAATTGAAAAATATCCGGAAATTTTTTACTTACTCCTTGTATTTATAAGTCTGGGGATTTCGTGGGCAAAATTTAATAGACACCCTCTCAAGGTTTTTCGTTTACTTCATGCAAGCACAATAACTACAGTATAATGGAAATTATTTTCTTGATAGAACTTTTTTCTTTGTTCTAAATATATAGAGAGCTATTTTGTACATGAAAGCTTTCCCCTTCCCAAGTAAATCCTAAGTGGTTTACCTTACCTTGTGCTTTCTTTTTCACGTTTCAATACACTGAATCGTTTCAAGTACACACAGAAAAAGCTAGTCCCTTGAATCTTTCCCTATTTCGCTAGCGCACTTAGATACAGACACAGGACAACATTTTTCTGAACAAAACATCTCTTTTACAAGAAATAGAAAAAAAAGTTTATAAAACGCTCTGCCCTCCAGAGACGTTTTCCATTCAAGAAGACAAAGCGTTCTTCTATACCAACGTAACTAGATCGTTTCTTATTTCGTCTAGAAAAAATGTTATTAAATTTAATTATAATTCAACTATACATTCAGTATTAATTTAATGTATTCCATTAAATATAATAAAAAATGAATAAACTGACAATATGCCAAGTTGTAATTTTTGTGAATTATATATTGACTTAAATTATTGATTTTAATTGAGTAATAAAATGAAAGGACTGATAACAATCTTAGATTCAACTCCACTTTAAATATATTTGTATACATTTACAATAATTATCGGGTCAGTGTTCATTAATTAAATCAATTTCCAATAACCATTGTTGACATTCTATTAACATTGATGTTATATTAGTTAAAAAAGTATTGTATCTTAACAATTCCATTAATTTGAATAGTTGCTATTTGCAAATGATGATCTGCAAAGGCAGATTCTAGTTAATAATTAATTAATATTATTAATTAATATTATTAATTAATATTCTAGTTAATAATACATGTTAAACATTTATGATTCGAATATGTAATTTTATTATCATAGGGTTATGTGCATATTGAACATCCATAAGCAGCAAACGATGTAGGTCATCATTATTATCGATTCTCTGTTTTATGTACAATATTTGAAAATAATGAGGAGTATCAACCAGTCATGTAATATTGCAGAGTTATATCTCATTGTCTCCATTCAATGTCTTTTGACAAATAATTATAGAATCGCGTCCAATTTTCATGCAATCAACACTTTGCTAAATGAAGGCTTGCGCTTTAATTAATCTGGTAATAATTGTACATTCCTGTTTACATTTGTTATCCTTTTGTGACCTTATTATTTTTGCGACATCATAACTGACAATATTATGAAATAAATGTCAGCTGATGAAAAATACTCATCGGTCCTACAGCTAATGGAATTATTAATTAACAATTTTATTTGTTTTCTTCTGTGCTTTTTAAAAAGTATAAAATGGGGGGAATATATGAGGATATTATTTCACGTTCTTCGGTAGTTGCGCGAGTTATTGAAAAAAATTCAAATTTGAAAAAGATTAATCATACTTTACTAACTAATATGCTTGTATGTATTTGACAATTTCTGATTGTTGTTTTTTCTTTGTTTTTTTAGAGGAGATGAATCCGCCGATAAGGGAGATCATTGCTGAGGCAGGAAAAAATGTTACCCTCGAGTGTCCCGGTGTATCGGAACATTCGCTGGTATCAATGTTGGAATGGCGCGCGAATAGTGTATTAATAGTGGAATACAGCAGCAGCAGTACCACGGTCTCAAATCATCGAGACCGGGTATCTTTTTTTCCAAATAACTTCACTCTACTGTTCCATCCTGTCACGTCGGCCGACAGCGGGGACTATCAGTGTGTCGTCAACAACCGCAAAAAACCGGAAACTATATTGAGGCTGATTGTACAAGGTAAGAATGCAATGATAAAACTATTTTTCCTATAATTAGTGCGGAAATGATAATAGCGCATATAAATTCCTAAATGCTTTTGACCTAATTGCAAAACGTAATTGAACACTAAAATTCAAATGAGAGATTCTAATTCCCGTTTATGATTATTATTATTTATTATTATTATTCCTGCATAGTAAATATTTATAGTAAATTTTATTGTGCATTTTATTATGCAGTTTATGATGTTTTTATTATGGTTAGTTGAAGTTAAATTATGTAATAATATTCACTCCCCTTCAGATGTATATGTTTAACAATAGCATACATAAAGTTCTTTATCCCCTTTGTATTTAGTTTTTTCATGAGCTTCATAATGAACTTTGTAATAAGCTTGTTAAATAAGCTTTCAAAGTTTTGACAGAGAGAATTTTACGTATACTTTTCGTGAAGATTCGTTTAGTTCAATGTATATACCATTCTTACAATTAAAAATGTAGGACCATTTTTTACAAATCCTTTTTACTACTTCTGTTTATGAGAAGTATGTACAAGAGAAAAAGTTGCAGAGTAAATTGGAAAGTAAATTGTTAAGTATAAACTACTAATTTCACAGACCTCTTTTTGATGATTCAAAAGTAAACAGTTTTTCTACTTACAATTAGTCGTAAAAAAGTTTTTTACTTCTGCATCTCACTGCCTGGGATCACATTATTGATCTAATCTATCCGATCGCCTGCGTTCACGTCTTCAGAATCAAAGTTTTAACGTAAGCGCCACCTTCCGCGGTACTAAATAGTTTTAAGGCAATCAGAGTTTGAGCATTACCGTAAAATTTCAAAGGATGAAGTCATTCATTCTTCAGAACAAACATGCATAGCTTATGCATTATTAACGCCATCACAATCTTATTCTTATATGGGAATCTATAATAACACTATAAACACATTATAAATGAAAATTATTTAAAAAATCATTTTTATACTTAAGTTCTTGAAGACCAAGTAGGTATAAGTTTCCTATTTCCGTAGTGGAAGTAGTCCGGGAAATAAACTCTAAAAGGAATAGTAAATATTTGTTTCACTCAGAAAAGGTAAATATTTATTTCGTCACAACTAAAGTTAGATTTCAAAAATGTGTTATTAAAATCAATCAAATCATCTATAAAACTATAAAATTATGCGATGAAAATTAATTTTCTCGTAAAAATAGAAAAAGTACATGAAATGCGGCATACTTGAGATCCTCCTCTCATACAGGCATTATTATTTTTCTTTTTTCATCATTTGACATAACGAGAATGCATTTCGATACAATCTGTCTCTTCCTTTGAAAGTGGAAGCTCCATGCCTTTGAAATCTGATCATTATATTTCGAATAGAAACACACAGCCATTTGCAAAGGTGAGCCGATGTATGGGAGGCTATGAAATTATGAAGGAAGGGAAAAGATTTTTGTTATCGTTTGAGTAAAGAAAAGAGAACCAGTACTAACGAGGCGAATCTTTTTCGGAATGGTCACGCTTTGATTCATTCACCAGAGCCATAGTTCGTGTTCGGGAACTAGTTTATTACGAAAGTTTTCAAGTTTATTCAAGCTCCGTGGCGAACATGAAAAGAGGGGCGTCGAACTTCTAACATTTTATTTTAAAACTGAGTAACCCGGTATGTTTGCTTTAAGCATTTGTACCTGATTTAAATTCGTTCCGGAGCCTCCAACAAGAACGACACACATAGACTTTTGGATCTAACGTCACGTTTCAATTCAGTTTCGCGAGCACCTTCGCGTCAAGTTCTTCGCGCGCCTGTTGAAAAACTCGAGAGCAATCACGAACACTTTAATCGTGTTGGAAAACTCCTGGAAATTTGCATAATGTGACCCGGGTTGCCCGTTGTCTAAATTATTCGTATAGCCCGTCGAGCTACTTGATCGATTTATAAGAGCTTCTGTTTTAAAATCTGTTTAAAAATTTTTTAATTTCATCAATGTCAAATATTTTTCACTGTGAATTAGCCTATTATCTTTTTTTCGAAAACAACATATTTGTAACTCAAAATTTCGAGATAGATTGTAAGTAAATAAATTTCTATATATAGATGGCCTTGGAATACCAATATATCAATAAATTCTAATCGTGATTCCTTGTCGAAGGCAATTCAGTTGAAGGTTTTGCAATTTGCTCATAACTGTCGTCTCATTTGCAATTTTGAAATTATCATTAGAGTCATAGAAGGAAAATTTTATTCATAGGGTATTGAGACATCTTTCATATTGCCTCCGAACATTTCTCTTCAAATTCCTCGTATTTGAAACCAATCCCTTGGGGCTCGGTCTCGCTTTTGAAGTCATTCATCCATAGCGGTGGTGTTTCTGCTCGAAAGCATCAACGAGAGTGTTTGCGGGGCAGAGTTGTAAATACGTGTGGCTTCTACACACTATGCACAAAATACCATACATATGTGGTAAGCGTTGCCTAACGAGATCGTTGGTTTTCCGGATATCCTATTCGCAGCACTAGCTTAACCAGGAAACTAGATATCTCATTGGCTAGAGTATGTCGCTTGTATCATTCCTCCAATTGGAAAACCTCAGATAACAATCAACTCCTTCAATAACTATAGACCAAAACCGCATATATATATATATTTTTTCAGTTTAATTCATAATTAATTTTTTTTTAATCTTGCTACGCGTGACCCCAGTTTTCGTAGTAGAACATGGAAATAATAAGAGTAGAAAAGGGACTTAAAGACTTTTCGATTTGTTGCTCTTATAATTGGAGTTATTCCTAGGGTTGTATTTCATCTCTATATTTTCACCCTCCGGAAAAGTATGGGGTTTGGCTAGCTTCTGAAAAGGTTGTCAGTGTTAAGACAAATGTTTCACTTAGTCCAATTTATTTCCTCTTTAATTTACAACTTTGAAGTTACCAATAAAAGTAATGATTTATTCTTTTCAGTTAATTTACTTAATTTGATAAGAGAGGGATTTCTTTTTCAGTTGGAGATTAAGATCTCTTCTCGTATAAAACTCTTTAACCGAAAAAATTTTCCACCTCATAACAGCAGTGAATTAGTTTCTAAATAATATTCAAATCTTGGTGACTCGCCTAAGGTCTAAAACAAAGGATGCAGAACTAGTTTGTAGTAGAATCCGGAGTTCACGAGGAACTGGAAAATTGACTCAAGCCTGTGTTTTGTCCGGTCCTCGTCCGTTTGATTAGCAAAGACCCGAGTCCATAAGCTGGGTAGAATCAAGCTTTCAAGGGAATTTAGCAGATTTAGCGGCGCATCTTGACTGCATTGTCTTCGCCCGGAAGACATCCCTTTTGACGGAATCTGCGAATCCCGCCGAGTGAAAGCACACTGATTCCAGAATCTTAATAGAACCATCATAGAAACTTAATAGAACTGTGAAATTGACTCAGAATCCGTAACAAAAGCGATCTTTTTCTTCCTTTTCTTAGAGTCTCATTTTCTCTCTTTCATATCACAGTGTTTCGAAATGTGATAATAATGTTTAAGCAAAGGGAAGGAAATTGAGCCTCCTTGGAAAATATGGAGGAAAAAAATATTATTTCAGCTAAGTAAAATTCTCTTCTTGTGTATGCATATGATTTAGTTTCGTAATATTATACTTTCAATGTTAAATTTTTTTTATGGCCATAGTCCGGTAGGAGGAAGAACCACCTTCGTGGTTGAGAGAATAAAGATAAAATACAAAGCAGGTACGCGAGCGTTGAATGCGTACAGACTTCTAGACAATGTCTCCTAGTTTAGCGCCCTTCTTTCCCCCTTTTCCACCGCTATTCCCTGCTTTTTTATTTCTGTCAGCCCTGCCTTGCCCCTAGCCACCCCTTTCTCGTCTCCTCCCCGTGTTGTACAGTGAGAAAGATAACTGCGTTTTCCAGTGGAATGGCCGATGTTGAATTCAAGTGAATGTGGTACTTTACGAGAAAGATAGAGATGAAAGAAGAGAGGGGAAAATGAGGGGCAGAAAAAAGGGAAAAGGGAAAGAAAAGAATAGAGAAAGTGAGAGAAAAGATGGAGCAGAACGTAAACGGCCCTCGGTATTGTACGCTCGTTAATCTTCAAAGGGCCCTTGCTAGACATCGGCAGAAATAAATCTTTTTATTTTCCCGCCAATGCTCTATAAAGGCCGTAATCCTGATCCGTCTTTACATGGTGAAGCCCCCCTTTCTTCCAATGCGAACATATCATTCGATACCAAGCAGCTATTTTTGCTTCTTTCTTCTGACTTCTTTAATCTTCAAATCAAATATGTTTTCTTTGGAAATTTTATTACTTAATTTTCCTCTAATTACTACTTTCAAAAACCTCCTCTTTATGGAATACCATAAAGATTGCGCGAATTGTGTGAGTGGGCCGAAATTTGAAAACTATTTTCAGTTTATTTTCGTCGTCAAAACGATTGCTGTCAAAAAGGTTATACACATAATACGAATTTGACGAAAATAGAAATTGCTTCCTCATAGAGAAAACTCTGTAGTGGTGAAAAAATCCAATTTCCAAAAAAAGGTTTTTTTTTTAACATTTATTCCACTATATACCAAGTTGAATTTTATTGAAAGGTTTAACAAAATATTTGCCAGTTTTTTTAAAGTTTTTTTTTTTAATAAAATCTTTAGCGAACATTAAACAAAATGTAGGCAAATTTTTACCCAACAAAAAGAACAGAATTCCAAAGTATAGAACTCTGGATTACTTTTCTGGACTAAAATCTTCTCTGGAAAATACTGTAAAATTTAAGACAAGATTTGTGAACAAAGTACAAGTGGCAATCGCAGGAGCACAATGTCTGACGATAAATGTCGCTACTACTTTGCAGTGCACTACAGACCAACAGGTCTGTAGTGGTCGCTTAATGCTCTTGGCATTTTAAAACCCGAGAGTGCTTTTGAAACCTTAAAAATGCAGTTTTTAACTTAAATTTCCCCTCCCTTATAGGTGCCCTACACTCTTAATTATGTATTTAGTATTTCCTTTGTTCCTGACAATTTCTTTTCTCTCTGTATTGAAATAATACAAAGACATTTTATTTCTCATCTGAGAAAAATAATTATTTTGCTTTTTGTTTATCACTTAAATTTAATTCTATTAATTTTTTAATTACTATAAGCTTATATACTTACCAGGTTTCTTGTAAAGAGATAATTATAATTATCTCATTTTCATAAAGTTGGTCGAAAATAGATAATGATTTTACTTACTCCTTAAAAATGGAGCCTTGCATCTCGACTCCTCGAGTATCGATTTTCTTCGCTCCTTGGTGAGAGACTGTTCTTAGCATGAACGGACTATTATGTCTCCACGAGTATCGTGATTCGACAGGAATACACAACGAGAAACGTTATCCTTTTATTGTAAATATTACTCAACTCGGAGTAACTGCAAAAATATAACTGCAAAAATACACTGACACTGTTGGAATTGAAGATCCTCTTACTGGATTACATTCCCGGTTGTACTTTCATTATCAAATTCAAAATTCAGATCTGATTTTCCAAGTTTGCGAATTTCAATGCAAGTTAAGGGGCCGTCCTTAAATTACGTAAGGCTTTTAGGTGGGAGGGGGGGTTAAGCATTTTTCTATGCTGACCTTACGTGGGGGGGTACGTGGTCAAAAAACTTTCTTACGTAAGATTTTTTCCTTTTTGAAAATCACTGAAAATCAAATTTAAATAACGGAAAAAACAGATTATTAGTCTACCACCACAGCAAAGACTTCTGATTCGTTAAATAATATCTGAAATATAATACATTAATATCTGTTACATAGAAACGTTCATATGTGATTTCTCGCCAAAGAGGTATTTAAAAAAAATAACAAAATGTTATATTTCATGTAATTTTTTAATCTCTCCCTTATAGTAATAAATGTTCGTTTGAAAAGAGTCGACGTTTTTATATTGTCTCACACGACACATTAAGAAAAAATTTATTCGAAAAAAATTACGTAAGATAAGGGGGGGGGGGGGGGCGTTCAAAACTTACGGATCCTTACAGAGGGGGGTACGTGGGTCAAAATTCCAGAAAACAGCCTTATGTAATTTAAGGACGGCCTCTAAGTAGAAATGCAAATTTGCACAATCGCTAGAAATCAAGCTGCTTGAAATGATTAAAATTAATCTAATTGAGGAATATACTTAGTATAAGTGTCTGCTAACAATCTAATATATCAAAAAAAAAAAAATGAAACTAGTTGCTTCGTTCTCTCGTTATTAGTTAAACTCTGGGTTACTTAATTCAAAATCTTGTTAATTTAATTGTAGAATTTGGGGTAATTAAATGAGAATTTAACTAGATCGGAAAATGTCAGTGAATTTAATCGACCAGGAAACGGTCGGGAATTTAATTAAAAAACAAATATTGAAAGCATAATAACCGTATGGAAATGCTGTAGGGGTTAACTACTCATCAAGGAAACTACAATTTTAATTTGTTTGTGAAAGTGATGCATGGTTGCAAGATCGTAAACATGTAAAGTCATGTTAACGGTACCTAGCCATTCGCACAATTGCATAAACCAGAGTATAGGTTCGTATCTGCCCTAGCGTGTTTCTGTTTATGCGACCCAATTGGCCATCAGAGTTTATAGTAATCCAATTCTAGGGGCAGCTACAAAATTTTTTCTCTCAATTATAAAACCCAAATTTACAAAGGTGTTTTGCACTAGAAAAATTGTAACGTGCTGTAAAAATTAATTTGTTATGACTAGTGCAATTTTTCTTTTGAATGATATTACTGACAATTTTGCTCAAGTTCAAATTTAGATTTTCAGTTGTTTATGTGTTTGATTACCTATTCAATTTAGTCGGAGCTCAGGATGACTGTGTGTGCACTTTGCGTAACATGATTTGAATACTAGCATAAATTATGAGCTCAAATAATATACGACGAGAATCCCATAATGTACTGCTTTCGTGGAACGACCATATGGATTAATCTTTCATGGAAATATTATTCATCAGCTTCACTGAACTGGTATATTTGAATAATTCTAAATTATAGGAAATATATCAAGATTTTCAATTTACTCAAAAATTATAACAACTAAATTTTTTTGGCGTAAAAAGATTTAACTCAATGTGCTCGAATTAAATATAGATACATATGATGTTTATCACATCAACCTAGACATTATTTATCCGAAAATCGTAAAATTTGAATTTCATACCTCAAAACTCTCTTCATAAAGCGTGTTAATAACGTCTATGTAAAAGCATCTAAATTTATTTACATCTATGATCGGAGCTGAAAAGCATTTTTATCTGAATATTTCACTCGACGAATTCCAACTTTTGCAGTATATGTCTGAAAGACATTCCGATTTAGACACAATATATTATCAACACTTAAATTTAGTAACATTTAATACTTAATATCTCGTATGCTTCAAATTATAATCTCTCTCGCTTAAACCACCCTGGAGAATTCATTTTCACACTAAAAGAAGAAACTATCATTTTAAAATACCAAAATCATTTTATAAGACGTAAGAATAATCTATTTTATGCAACTGTAGTCAAAGTGTGTGTGAAATTAAAAAAAAAGGATTTCCATATTTTTTTTTTCCGTACACTGGCCGAACGAACAGATTTGTTGACGGATACGATTCGTAAACAGGAACTGAAATTATAATTCGCTGCATACCACTCGGGGTTTCTTGCAACGTTGGAAGGCATGAATAATCGCGAGTCGTTTAACGATTTTTTCGCGCGAAAACACTTTCATTCATATGCATGACCGAATATGCAGGAAGCAAGTAGAACTTGGCAGAATCACACCATCTGAAGGGCTGCGATTATTCTTATACTCGCGGATAACAGAGCCAGATGTAGATAGGAAATCTTTGCACGTTCAGAGCGCGGATTTGCGATCAAACCACTCTGCCTCAATGACACAGAAAGCATGCTTGTTAACATACTGTTCGACTACAAAATCGTTGCGAATCGAGCGAATTTGAATCCACCCAACGTTTTTAGCATCTCTGACATTATGTGAAACAACTCTTTGACCCAGAAACGACTGCTCTCTCGAAACTGCTCTAGAATCTAGGTCAAACTTGAGAATTGTTCTCTAGATGTCTTTTGTATCTAGAATTTATATTTCTTTTTCATTGTTGACAGTGGGTGAGAAAGGTCACATAATTTCTCTCCCTGTAATAATTTTATACATATTTGAATTTCGCCACAGTACTGGCATACAAAAGTTAAAGACACTTATATGTCACATTTTTGACGAAAGTGAGATTTTCATATCTATCTATTGGCAAAAGAAAACTGCATCTACCTACACAAACGAAAATTCTGAAAAATAAATAGATTTGATTAAATATCATGTTTTTTGTCACTAAAACTTGTAATTCTCTGCAGGAAAAACCAGGTATGCCTATACATTAACTTTCAGAAAGACCTTATGTCGACTCGCAGTCTTTTTAACTTAGAAAAGCTTTGAGGCTCCGTCTTCAATACAATAAGGTCGAAAATGGGAAAAATATTCATCAATTTGTATGAATGACGTTGAGACATTTATAAAAAATGAATTCTATAATTCTTTTTCGATACAAAATCGTTTTCGTTGATTTTCTACGTTCGAAGCTGAACAGACATATAAGTCTCTTTTTAAGGGGCAACACCACTGTAACAGCACCGATTTTTGGGAATTTTTTTTTAGTTGAAGGAAAGGTAGTAAGAAAAAACGCTTTGAGGATATATTTGGGCATGTATTAAAGTATCCAGGGAAATTTTATCATTGACAAATATGTCAAAATGGCGGCACTGGAGCCATTCTCCTTCAGCGTGTTTTTTTGCGGCACGCAGTAGAACTGCCACAAATTTGAAGATGGAACAAAAAAAAAATGTTTTCCTTAATCTGCATAAGTATAGCTAGAGAAACACGTACGGAATTTTAAAAATATTTTTTTTTTGTAAAATTGGCAAGTGTTTATTGAAAAAAAGTCATTTTTTGACGAAAAAAGAGCAGTTATTTGTTTATAAAAATTGTTTAAATTAACTTATCGAAAAATCCGTACGTGTTTCTCTTAAAAATGTTGTTTTAAATATGTGGTTAAAATTTTAAAATTGTTCGAGTTATGCTGCGTGCCGTTTTGAAAAAACGTGTTTCGAGAAAAACGCGTTTAAAGTTTTGATTTCTTTACGGTAGCTGTGAGAGACGCCCGACACGCCTCCGGAAAAACGCGAAATTAAACGGAAAAAATTTTTTTTCATGTATGAAACCTTTTGCCCCATATTCTAAAAGGTTTAAACTAAATTTTAAGCCAATAAAAAAAAATCGATTTTTTGAAATTTCTACAGTGGTGTTACCCCTTAACTTGTACGGCAGAATAGAAGGTGAACTATAATTTTGCAACTTATGCATCATCCTGTACAAGTAACATGTGCACCTGCTGTTGCGTTATGCCGACAACCTTCTCATTTCTCTAGATGAATTCAATTGGTCGCAGAATCTTCGCGGCATCTGCACACACTCTACCATCGGCCGAAGTATATGCAGCAAATTCCTAGAGTAAACCCCCTCGAGAGGGTAGCTATGTTCCTGCCGACTTGATAAATGCACACCGGTACTTCCGCACAGACGAGTGGACCGCACGGAATGCGCGCGACCCGAATTTATGCTAAATTAATTAAATCCTTATCCCTCTGCGTGCCAAGTTCCGAAAAATTACTCGCTGCGGATGGAAATTTACTTTGATTAAAATGCGTCTACTCTCGTTCATTGACTAGGAACGACATATTTCTCCTAGCTATATTAAAAAGAAAAAAATTGCGCTTACTGTCCCAGATATATTTTCAAACTACGTACCTACTTCAAATATAGAGTATTGTCTCTGAAAAGAAAAGATATTTTTCGATGTGAGCTGAAAATTTCCACATCAAAGAATATTTATAACAGGAAGAACGTTTACTGGAAAGGAATGAAATGAATATAATAATAATCGCAGAACGTCTACTATGTGGGAATTTCAAGTTTTTAAAAAATTATTTTCAATCTAGTAAAATCCTTTAGATCTTACAAAAATCCTGAAACACATGCATCGTATGATGATTTTATTTTTTTAAGAGGGACCTTATATATTTATAAGCGGGAAAAATACGGGAATTGTCCGGGAATTTGTCAGGGATAAAATTGTAAGTGTTTGTAAAAATGAGGTGAGGGCTTCAGAAGCTTGTTAAAAAGCTATAAAAAAAACTTGTTAAAATAGTAGTAAAATGCCTAATACTGCCGTAAACCCAAACTATAAGAGCGTTTCTATATTATAGAAGAGCGCCTCATGCTCAAGAAGATTTTAAAAAATACTGTGTTAGGGAAGTTTTGTAAAAACAAAGAAAACAATTCTACAACTGAACCATTAATTAATTAAATCTTCCAGACAAATTAATTGAGAAATGAAATGCGCTCGAACAACTCTTAAGTGTCAAAATTTATTTAATTATTTTCAAGATATACTATAGTCTATTTTACTGATATTATAGAAAATGCATTCTAATAAGTTATTTTTTTCATTAAGTAACTGCGTAACTAAGTTCCTTTTTCAAAGGAACTTCTATAAGACATTAATTATTCCACAATTATTAAATGATGCAAATGAAACTCAAGCTTCAGTGTAATTTAATATTAAAATAGTTACCAGATTGTTAGGTAGCAGAAATTGAGAACAGAACTACTTGATTTTCTCACTGAGTAAAACTTTCTCCACTGTGTGAAGCAACCTTCTTACACTTCACAATCTTGAGTAAAGTGTGTAAATTAGTTGGCTTGTAAACTGAACAATTAATTCATTTTTCCAGTTAGATCTTGTAAATCCCCTGAAAACTCGAACAGCATTTGAATTCCAACATCATACCAATTAAATGCACCCTTATGAATCTTCATTTTCTTCTTCTATCGACTTTTTTGACATATATTTCACGTAGAGGGAAATAGTCAAGCAATCGCTGATTTTTCTAAGTACCCCAGATATTAAAAACACATACAGTTTGATAAATTTAAGTAAATTACAATTTTTTTATGAATAATATAGCTGTTTTAATTTAATACCTTAGTGTGATTGTCTACTTTTTTGCATATTCAAGTGCTAACCGAGACTTATAAGTTACTTTGTGGAAAGACTGTATCTGTCCCGCCACTACGATGTTAGGATCTTGCGAACAGATTAAGGCATAATGAATCAGACTGGCGAATTTGTAACGTTACTGCGTGCTCACGGCTAATTTACTATATCGCCTACGACCGAAGCAGCTGCTATACTTGCCTAGCACGAGCTTCCTCCGTAAGAATTGCAACTTAAAAAAAATGAAAAAGAAAAAATAACGCTTCATTATTACCACTCGTAATTTTATTTCATCTAAAAAATGATAATGGAGCGAGTGGAAAAGAAAACTCGTAGATTCTCCAAAACACTGGAACTTATATTGCGAGCTCAATACTTTTTGTTTGTTAGAGTCCTGAAAGAGTAGAAAAGATAACTTGATCAATGGATTATTTATTTATTTATTTTATATAAAGTCCTACATCTCCATGTGCACATACATATCTTTTTACGTTTATTAGCAAAAGTTTTTAGTTTTCTAAGAATTTCAAGGGATTTTTAATGCAAACCAGCATGCGCGAGATTATTTTATTTTTCTTCTTACAACTTCAAATCAATTCAAAAGCCAATCAAGTTTGCAACAACAATGTATGCAAGATTTTCGATACATTTCGTTACACCACTTTTTTAAAGTAAGGATTAGAATTGAAGACACCTTGCCGAAATTCTTATGTCATAATAATGGCTCATATTTCAAGTAGTTCCTGCATAGTACAACCCCCTTTATCTTTGAATCCAATTAAGAACCCTCGAGGTCGCAGAGCCATTTTAGAAGATATTAATGCCATGAGGAAATTCTTACAGAAACTCTTTTAAGTATTAAAGTTTTTTAAAAATTTCAGAAGTTCTCGAAATAAGAGTTATGAATTCTAGAGCATAAATTTGAAAATATATTCATTTCTAGGTAGAAAAATAGTTTATAAAGTTATCTTATTTTAAAGATAAACTCAATTATTTAGATCTGAAGCGTGTTTTTATGAATATGCAGAGTTGCTGGAAGATTATTAATAACTGATGGTTCGTAAAATGTCACTCGATTTCTTAAAAGATGCAGTCACAAACAGTTTTCTCTGATCGTTTGTCGACTTTCCTTCGCTTTCTCGTTCTCTTATTCGATTTCATACCGCCCTCCGACTGACTGAAGTTTCTAGATTCATTAATAAGCGTCGTCGTGATTTATCTAGCGATGGAGCTATGTAGTGGAAAAAAGGTCATAACCTGGGGAGAAAATCGAGCTTTTGAAAACCGTCGAGCAAATAACGGTTTGAAGATGAAAGACTGATGCATTTATTTCAATGGGATTATTCAGATTCTTTTTATTAGAATTATTTGTTACAGTGCCGGCTGGTGCGGGCCTTAACCTATGTGGCACCCTCGGGAAAAATCTTTCATAATTTTTCCCCTCCAAAATAAAAATTACCAATATTGTTTAGATTTTCGAGATTTTCAGTGAAAATAAAGTAAATTTAAGTGATTTTAGAAGATTTAGAAGGATTTCAAAGGATTTTAAGAGAAATAAAATGCATAAGGAATTAAAAAATGCACTTTTGCTCATAAAATTGCGTTTATAAATAATTAATTACAATTTTGGGAGCATAATTTATTTTTATTCAAAATTTTGTATGGTAATACCATTGAAAAAAACGTTTCTATAAACTACTTAAAATTCTTGATAATAAATTCGTTGAGAAATTCGAATGATTTACAGTTTGCAAAGATTTCGATCAGGATGTCAAACTAATTTTACATCCTTTGGATTTCCTGGTGGGTGAATGGAGCACGTAGTCGACGAGAGTGCGAGAGCGAAAGGAGCTCTAATACTTGGATGATTGCGATAGGTTTTCATCGGCACGCGAATGAAAGGCATCGTCTTCGCAAACGACTTTAATGCACGTGTCGTTGAAACTTGGATTACTACAACTAGGCGAAGCACTCGTGCCAAGACCATGTCCCTGGTTGGCCGGTTGGCAATAGTATGGCACCACCGGAGGCAATATATAGCCATAGTAGCACTCTTGAAGGAGAGAAATTTTATTTGCTCCAGTGAAAGGTATCCCTTTTCTGGCTTTATTCTTTCAGGGTCGCCACTTGGGTCATTCCGACCCTTTCTATCTCCCTCTTTTCCACTTATCCGATTTCCAAAGGAATTGTTTCTTTCTAGGTTTACAGTGCGCAATCTATAGTATCCTCTACATCTACAATCTTCTCTCCTAAAACTTTTCTTGTGATCTGTAACTTTAATTATCCTGCTGTGATTATTAACTTTTATAACGAAAGTTATACTAAAAAAAATCTAAAGGTTTTCTGAGTAGTCTTTTCAAATTGGACTCTCTTGATTGTGATTACTATATCTGTTAGACCACTCTAGACTCTAGACATGAAATTGAAGTTTTCAACGTTTACGTCAAAGAAAAATTATTTTTTTGTAAAAACGACGAGACATAAAATCTGAATGCGCTAAATGGTTCCATTCGATGTCAAAAGACACACAAAACAGCTTCAACCCTCTACCACAATAGTATCACCCCCTAATCATCCCCTAAGTATAACAAAGATCATAGCAATTTCCCTAACTTAAAGACCTAAAATTTTATTCTTCTAAATAGTTCCATTCAATGCCCAAGGAAGCCAAAAACAGTTTCATCCACCTAACCCCCTAGGTTCACCCTCAAAATCAACCCCTAAGCACAAAAAAAATTAATAAAAAAACCCCAAACTTCAAGACCTAAAATTTTATCGTTCCAAATGGGTCCAATTTAATGTCCAAAGAAGGGAAAAATATTTTTATCCAACTACCCCCCTAGGTTCACCCTCAATATCAACCCTCAACCTTAGGCGTTGATTTTGAGGGTGAACCTAGAGGGTTAAGTGGATGAAACTGTTTTTGGCCTCTTTTAACATCATATGAACCCATTTGAAATAATAAAATTTTAGGTCTGGTAGTTTGGGGATTTTTAATGATTTTTTTTTAGTTTAAGGGTTGATTTTGAGGGTGAACCTAGGGGGTTAGGTGGATGAAAATGTTTTGGGCTTCTTTGGACATTAAATGGACCCATTTGGAACGATAAAATTTTAGGTCTCGAAGTTAGGGGAATTACAATGATTTTTTTTACACTTGGGGGTTGATTTTGAGGGTGAACCTAGGGAGTTAGGTGGATGAAACTGTACTGGGCTTCTTTGGACATTAAATGGACCCATTTGAAACGACAAAAATTTTAGGTCTGGAAGTTTGGAGATTTTTAATAATTTTTGTTGTGCTTAAGGGTTAATTTTGAGGGTGAACCTAGGGGGTTAGGTGGATGAAACTGTATTGGGCTTCTTTGGTCATTAAATGGACCCATTTGAAACAATAAAATTTTAGGTCTCGAAGTTAGGGGAATTACAATGATTTTTTTTAGGATGTTTTTTTTTAGGGAGTTAGGTGGATGAAACTGTACTGGGCTTCTTTGGACATTAAATGGACCCATTTGGAACGACAAAAATTTTAGGTCTGGAAGTTTGGAGATATTTAATAATTTTTGTTGTGCTTAAGGGTTGATTTTGGGGGTGAACCTAGGGGGTTAGGTGGATGAAACTGTTTTGGGCTTCTTTGGACATCAAATGGAACCATTTAGCGCAGTCAGATTTTAAGTCTCGAAGTTAGGGGATTTATGATTTTTTTGTGCTTTGGGGTTGATTTTGAGGGTGAACCTAGGGGTTTAGGTGGATGAAACTATTTTGAGCTTCCTTGGGAATTAAATGGAACTATTTAAAAGAATAAAATTTTAGGTCTTGAAGTTAGCTGAATTGCTATGATTTTTTTTGTACTTAGGGGATGATTTGGGGATGATCCTAGTTTGGTAGGGGGTTGAAACTGTTTTGTATGTCTTTTGACATCGAATGGAACCATTTAGCGCATTCAGATTTTATGTCTCATCTTTTTTACAAAAAAATAATTTTTCTTTGACGTAAACGTTGAAAACTTCAATTTCATCTCTAGACAACGAAAAAATTACCTTATTTTGGTAATTACAAATAAATGGCAGCCTACTGTAGTGCAGAGAGGCGATTGCGTGAGAGCAATGATATGGACATATAGATGCAATGATGGCTTTTACCAATCGCTCCTTTAATTGTGGCATTAACGGAGGAGCGGCAATTTATTCCAATCGATCGGCCATCAACCAAAGCCTTAGAAGAAGCGTTTGCACGAACAAAATTTATTGCTTTACTGCCACAGTTATCTGAACGTTACAAATAAATCCACACGTCAGCTTTAAATGGTTGCTTCCTTGATTGATATCTTCAACCAACCTGCAATCGTCGAGTCACCTCGAAGCCTATAAAAAATTTTCTGAAAACATTTACGATGATTTACTGTGACGATGATTTAGTATGCCTGACCCTAATGTTAACGCTGTCATGCACAAGTAATACTCTTCACTAAGTCAAACAGGCAACGGAAACATGTACATCGCCGATTGAAAATTGTAGAAGAGTTAAAAGTGTTAAAAGAATGGTTATGATTAATCTTTTTTGTACAGAGTTACCTAGGTAGATACACGAGTTTATACGTAGAGATGGTAGATACAGTATGCAAATAGTTTACATAAACTGGGAATAACGATGAACATTGTGGGTACAATGTAGAAAATAATGATGTAGGTACTTTTCTGTACCACATGTAATTCAAATTGTGGTTAATTGTACATGTGTAATATGCAGTAGATGAAAACTGCATCATGTCAAGATTATGCTTTTCTAGAACTGGGTTAATGCAGTGCTATTATTTTCAGCGAGTAATAGGTTTGCAGATTAAACCAGGGAGATAAGGTCAACTTTATATCCAGACTTTTTATACTACAAGTACATAAATTGCAAAACGATAATTAAAAGTGAAAATCTGTCGTGTTTTATTGTCAAATATTGAGCGAACTGTTGAGATCTTAACAACGTTTCTTCAATATTTGTACAATTTTTAATGAATGAGAATATACCTCAAATTCCAAACGCGCTTCACTCATCTGAATAAAATGTTTTTCAAAATTCGATAAGCCGAGTTGATTGGATTGCAATAAACCATTTATTTGAATGGAATTTTTTTTTCTTCGAGAGAACCAAACAAAACCGTGCAGAGTATGAACAATTTAATTGGAGTGGATCAGTGGAGTGGTGTGTAACGCATGAAAATCTCTCTTGAGGCCATAATTAGGTGGGTAATAAAGCGGTATTTACAATTCATTCTTTTCATCTTGATAAATGAAAGGATCGTGTTAATCGCAATACTAAGTAAAAGCATTGTAACTGAAGTAATTGCTGACCACCGGAGGGGACTAAAACGGTCCTGATTTCGAGAATACCGCAGTCGGACGATGTGCTTGACCTTATCTTGACCACGTACCATTTTTCAACGGCGGTTTATTATCTCAGTAAACAAAGTAGTATATGCCCTATACAGCACATTATGCGATAGCATGCTCAGCCCTCGCGTGTTTTGTCGGGATGCAATCATGAATTTTATTTAACTGCTGGCACATCAGATCGTGTTATTTCACGAGTAAAATCAACCACTCGTACGAGTTTGTACCTATTATTGACGCGATAAAAACGGAAGCGTTTCGTGTTAATGAAGTAGCAACTCATTTAGTCGATCACTCAATGAAATTCTTGGCAAATTATCACGCCTTCTTTCTTCCACGTGTCCATTCATATTTTATTATTAATTTGTACAAGTTATTTCAAGGTTTACGATCAAGGTTCCAACCTGTTCGGGATTTCTTTTTTCAATAAAAATATTTTAATATAATTAGACATTTATGTGGCAACGATATAGTAGTAATATCTCATTAATACCAAGTCCTTTGCAATTTTCCAGATCAGGACCACATTAAAATTTCTGTACTGTAGGATACCTATATTAATCGACCATTATTATCCATTCGTGGATATCGCTTTCCCAAAGTTCAAGATTTTCAGCAAGCAAGTCTCTGAGAGTGTCGTACTTTAGAAAGTCGCGGAGATGAACATATTTGCATACGAAACTCACCTCGGAAAAAGGTGTATCAAAGAAAATCCTGCTTTACTCGACTTACCAGAACGAATATTAAAAGTTATTCCTTGCAGCTTTCCTTGCAGTCGTGTAGATCTCGTTCGTGCTTTGACTTTACAATTAGTCATAAAGTTTAGACTTTAGACTTTCTTTGAAACTTAAAGACTGACGAGAGATGTTAAAATAATATTCCAGTAATGTCTTCAACTTCAGATTTTTATAATTTTTAATTGTTATTAGGATTATTTTCGAAAACTCATTATGTATAACAGTTTCCTTTTTTCAAATTCATCAACTCTTTTTCTTGAAACTCTGATATTTTTGTCAGATGTTCCTTGTGATTTTTTAATAATTAAAATCAGTTATGCGTAACTCATTACCATCACAATCGTCATGGATGACAACTTGGTCAAACTTTCACGTTATTCATTCGCAGTCAGTTGGTTGAGACTCGCTCGAAGTAAACTGCTCTTTAATTTCTATCCTGACAAACTTCTACTAAAGTTCTGCATCTCAGCATCTGCCAATTAAAGTGCTGCATTTTCCTATAGACACTCCAGTCGTCTTTAGTTTGTTCAATACCCTTCTCTGGCTGTCGTCGTTCTAACAATTCAGAACCTCCAACGATTATTGAAAAACATTTGAAATTACTTCGCTAACATTTCCCACCACAAAATTAAAACAGTAATTTATTGATATAGAAGAAACAGCATTAGTTGATTCAATTAAATCTTTCTGCCCAAACAGGGCATTTATTAGGTAAATTAAATATTTTATCGCGAACTTTTAAGCTCTAATAACAATGTATATAACGATGTTAGTTTCTGCCAGACATATATCGTGGATGATAATTACGATGTAATCTCGCAATGCATGCTATCCGGGTGTGAAAAATTATCGTCTAGATATTTTTCACAGCTATCTGTACGAACGAACTACTACAGTAGCCTCGTTTCTCATCCTCTATGCTGAACAAAAACCACTTCACAATTCACATTCGATCTACATTGATGTGCGATTTTGTCGCAGTGTTCAATTTTTTTTTAGCGAAACGAAGGACCTTAAAAAAAAACAATGGGAAATTTCGGTGTAGACACGTTCTTGTTAAAATTAGTTTCATCAATTGTTATAGATCCTGAAATTTTTATAGATCCAAACCTTTATATCTCTCAAAAAAATATATTTAAAAATGGTGACGATTCATATTTTCTGCTATAAAGCAGTTAATTTTTTGTTTCACTAGTAATAATTAAGATGTATAATTTTAGAAAAAAAAATATGCGACGAATATTTATCCACGTCAGTTGAGTGTGGAACCGATGAAGGATAAATTTGAATGTTATCGAGGCTTTCTATTTGGAGATTTTGTTTGAATATGTAAAGATTGTTTTACATGAATATATTGTCTTATATGAATACAAAAAAAGTTGGCATTTTACTTAAAGAATCTTCCGGTTTGTGAAATTGTGTTATGATATAAAAATATATTGTAAGTGAACGTCAAATCTAGCTAGGAATCGTGCCACAAATCTGGTTTGCAAACCGTATGTTAGATATTCCTGACTCATAACTCAAACCTGATTTGCCAACTACGTGTCAAGTGTACAAGCGAGAATCTGTTTTGGCTTACAACCGGGTAATAAGTGAACGTGAAGCAAGAATCTAACTTCTCCGGAACTTGCCGGAAGTTACGCACTCACTGCAGCGTCGTCATCCTCGCACTTATTACGTTTTCCGCGCATCCGGCAACACCATCTTCACGTAGACCACTGGCTCCGAAGTCACGTACTCTGAAACTTGAATATTTAACTTCAGTAATTTTCGGTACATATATATGTATATATAATATATATAATACTAAACAAAGCATGTTTAAATTAGTCTATATATATATGTATATATCGCTTGCACAAATATTTCACTCGCCTAATTAATTAAATTTGTTAATTAGATTCTACAGAGTGATTTTGGAATACATCCAAATTGGGTATTTAATCTTGGATATTTCGTAATTCGAGCCTTCACAATGAAAACTAGAATTTTTAAGGTCATCATTTTAATTCTCTAAAATCATTCATTGCCATGATAGGTAGTAAATTGTGTAAACTTTTTAATAGCAGTAAGTAAAGAGTCAATAAGGAATTCCTCCTGATCAAAATGAAGACAGAAAAGAGAAAAAAAAAGATACTTTTCTTCCCTTCTTTTACTTTGTTACTTTTGCATTCGTAAATGGGAGCTCTGATCGACTTAAAAGTTGAAGAACCCCGTAATTTATTAAAAAGCTTAAAGATGTCACCCTCCTTGAAAGAATTCTTTTCGCGAATTTCCAGTTGCTATACTTTAGTTTCGAGCGTTTTCCATTATCTAATTATTTTTACACAGATAGTAACCTCTTCCATTTTTAGAAACTGGGAAATAATCGGGAATATATAATTAAAAACGGGAGTTTTTTTCTGATCGCAATAAAATTCAAGTTTTCATTCTTTTAATAATTATCTTAATATTATTAATAATTAAATATTAATGTTACTTTTAGTTGGCCGGGAAAATTGAAAAACTTGACTGGGAAAACCGGGAATTTGAAATCGTCCGCCGAATCGCCACTCTGATAAATGAAAAAAGAGTAAAGTTGAGTAAATCTGATTCTTTGAATTAAAATTAATTCTAAAGTTTATCAAAAGTATGTGCTTTGATGTTAATCAAAAATATGAATTTGTTCGACTATTCATTTATTTATTCTCTATCTTTGGTTTACTCACGCGAAAACATGTGATAGTTGACTGCTTGTGCACGGTGCAAATGCGAATTCATGAATTGCTTTCGACCGAAAAATCTTTTTTCGCTTTGTTGCTCGTCATTCTCTCTGATGTAGAATGCAATTTATGCAATTTATCAGAGGTAGAAATTTATTCCAATTGTTTGACGTTTTTGTAACGTTGACAAGTTTAATCATAATAATTATTCATCACCTTTAATCAGACTTGTTGATAAAACAAAACTTTTAATCGAATCATGTATCATGCTCATTTTTTCTGACACTCGATAACTAGAAAATAACAAAATGCATGAGAGACCAGAGAGGCGATAATAATCGTGAAGTTTTCAAACTAGAAGTGTCTGACATAAATCCAATCAAACTAAAATTGAGCAAGTAGTAGATATAGTGCTGGAAAGTTAGGAAATTTCAAAGATTCTTTTAATCAATGCCCAAGAAATTTGCATCTATAATCTGATTTCGAAAGTTAAATTTTTAAAAAGTATTTAATGATTTAATTTCATTATTTAAAACAATATATAGTTCGACAAGTTTGAATGTATATCAAAATTGAACTAAATGGAATGTGATACACTGGTCATTGAATTATATAATGCATAAATTGCATATTGGCCATTCCTAAAATGTGAGCTACTAAATTTATACATACAGACGAATGATTGTATTTCACATTTGAATAATGAGGTCTGAGAACAATAACGCATTATACTCTTTGAATAAAATGCGAAATTTAAATATGGATCCTTGGAAAAAATGAAATTACGGATTCATACGGTATGCATATATCTGAATTATTCGAACCATGTGTCGAGTAATACAGAGCACGTGGGTATGCAATTTCAATCCTGCTGTTCGTGGTAAGAAATATAAAAAAACTTCGCTTTATGGGATAGTTCCAAGAAATTACGAACTCTTCCAAGTAATTTGATTAAAGTCGCAACAAAGTTAATATCCGACATAAAAAGCATCATAAGTTGCTATAATTCGGAAATTTTGTTTTAATAATAACAAAAATAATTGTGCAATTCATACTGGTAAACTCTAATACGAATGCTACTTTTGTGGCTGGAATCCCAGCTTAGTGTTCGTTATCATAAAATACAAGTTCAGCGCAAAAAGAGCAAAATCCTCGTGATAAGTTTTCTACTTTTCTCATCTCTACTTTTACGAGAGCAGTACGATAAACACTGGGTACTTAGTACTGTCCCATAGACTTTCGTTTCTCAAGACTTTTCTAAGTCAATCGCCGAGAAGAATGTACGTAATGCCTGATTTTCCCTGCGGCCCCTGTTTAATTCCACCTCTCTTAAATTAGTTTCTGCGACAATTTACTTTCGATAGGGTGTGGTTCATTCGCGCCTTGAATCGAAGCTCCGGCATTAATTTAAAGACCCCCTGTTCGTCCTTAAGGAATTCGAGAAACTCGACGAACTTATCAGACAAAGTAACAGTTCGATGACAATGGGATCATGATTGGACTGAAGCGGGGATTCCAATAATATTTGATTTTTTGCAATTATCCTTGAGGATTTCAGGAATAAATCATTTACCATTCTTCATGTGAAAAGAATTATTGAATTCGCACGGAAAAATTAGATTTTATAATTTTTTTTCTCTCTGTGATCCGTTTTTTAAATAGGTCTGACATGACATATGAAGAGAAGTGGGTATTAAATCTCGCTTTAACAAAAATGAATATGAGACATTGTACCGGAAAAATGTGTACATACACAATGTTGACAGAAAAGTTTTTTTTATTTTTCAGGAGAGTAATTACTTGATTTTTTGTAATACGTTAAATTCCGTAAATTCGAAGCAGTTAGGAAACATTAAAGTGTAAGATGACAGCTCTTGTCGAGGTCTGGTGTGGCACAGTATTGTGTTTTATCACCAACCTTGCCAAGCACAAGAGTCTTCTAGCTACCACCATAAGTTCCTTTCCTCTTTCCTCTTTCCTCTTTCCGCATTCTATTTCTAAAACACTTGAGGATCTTCTTCCAAGTCCTGCATCCTGACACTAATTTCTTGCCCCGGTAAATATTCGGTTTCTTACACTCTTTATAATTTCACTCAGATGCTATAAATGCATTCGCAATTTTTTGTATCCAGCTGCATCTAGGGCAGTCAGTTGAATGTAAATATATATACAATATTGCAAATTAACCGCCAAGAAAAGTATTCAGCTTTTATATTTCTACTGAATGGAATTCAAGAGCATTTAAATTCGTATATGTCTTTAAATCTGAGTCTTTCTTTTACTGATGACATAGAAAAGAAGTCATCAAATTTCAATGAACTTAGCTATGAAAAGAACTCAAGGGTTTTGTTTGAGCATTAAAAAAACTTTGGAGTTTAGCATTGCGCTGAATGAAAATTGCTGTTCTTCTTTCATCAAAAGCTGGAAAGAGTCGACGCTATTTTTCATGCCTCCTACATGGTAGGCTGCACAAAATGCGATCAAACCGTTTTCCCCAAGGCCCATTTTACGTTTTGAGATACAGTCGTTCGCACACGAATGTAATATTTAACCGAATGGTGTAAGTACCAAACATGTTCCCCCTTTCATGAAATTTTAAAGAGGTAAACAAGACGACTTCTCACGTGAAGAGAATCTTTCACGCCCGTGTCGCCTCTAAGACAGAGGGAGGAATAGAAGAAACGGCAACAAGGAAATGAAAAGTACGAGGAAAGTCAGACAGACAGTGTGAATAAAGAACATGATGCATCCAAGTTCGTGTCGTGAAACTTCCTTCAGCTCTTCATTTCAGCCTACATTCTAGAACTTCTGCGAAGTGTGCTTTCAAAAACATATAAGCCTCTTATTTTTAACAATATTCCATGAAGATAATATAATAATAAAATTAGTGTTCGAGGGTCATTCACTTTTAGTTTATTTGTACCAGGGATATATGCCCTATAAAGAATATTCGGGATTATAGAGAACTTATCGGAATTAATATTTGGGAATACAAGGAATATGAAGAATTGGGAATGTGTAGATGATCAACCCCTCATTAGTGTTGGAAAGTAAAGTGTTAGTTGTAACGACGTTATATTTACCCTTACTGTTTGTTACTTTGCAATAATTGTACCATTAAAATCCAATCAGATAATGCATTTATTTTCCTTACGATTTTAATAATAATTTAATTTAAACTCTAGCCAATTATAATTAATTCCATTGAATTCTGTTTAAATCCACTTTACATATGTAGTTTAATTAATCTTGATTTAGATGAATTTATCTTCAATTTAGTAGTGGAATTTGTCGAATTCCCTTGCATATGTATACATATATATAGAACGTAAAATAGGGTCTCGAGTTGTTAGCTCCACATTTAATACAATATATTTCTCATTTTACAACATGCTTTAATTAACTTCAATTAATTCGCTTGAATAGAAATTATGGTTCAGGGTTTCGAAATTGTCTTCGTTTGTCAAATTGGCACTTTTATTCGACTTCTGTGTTTCATTGATAGTTATACGATAAAAAAAAGTAGCAATTAGAGACTCGTCAGACTTGTGAAAATTCTAAAATTTCCTGAAAATGTCTCAATGTGGATTGCTGTTGTCACTATATCCAAAAGACCTGATTCTGAATTAGAGAGTACGTGAAAATCGTTCAACATAAAGCATAAAAATTTGTCTCCACTTCTGTGTGCTACGGTGGTGGCAAACCAATTTGCGTCACATACTTGTTGCTGCGATCTGACAGGATCTAGAGAGTTGTTACCTTCTGCTGCGGCCTATGCTTTGGGAGTAGGCAGCTCTCCTATGGCACTGAAGTACATCAGATGTCTGATACGTTGGTACTTGGAAATTCTCTATAGAATTGTTACGTCATGCAATGTTGATATGTACAATTTATATTTCTCTTGTGCATTTAACATTGTCAAATATATCTTAAAAAATTAACTTCACAAACTTATAGTTGAATGAATCCTCTCTTTAGTAATCTATTCTGAATCATTTTTTATGATTTGCATCAGACTGGTTTTAATAGCTGTAGGTTTTATTTAATACACATTCCCTCTGTTTTGCGGGAGTTTTCTCTGAAAACTCTTTCTCTTATGACATGCTCCCCTCTAAAACATGGAAAAATGTTCGCAGTGTAGAAAAAGTTGATTGATTTAAAAAATCGAAGTATCTGTGTGGAATGACATGGATATAGGGAGACAGATGAGTATAGCCAATCGAAACATTATGAGTTCAGAGTCCCAGAGGGTGGGAGCGGTGTATCGCTCGAAGGATGAGATTTGCAGCATGCAGCGGTTCGGTTGATGCAATGCCCGTTGCATTATTCATTTCTAACCAGAACGGGAACCACCCCTGACTCGGTACCGCGCTCCAGAGGATTCTGACACGCTCTGGACCACGTCACCACGAAGCCACCGTCGTGCATCCGTCGGTCACTTGTCAGCTACAATTAGTTTGTAGATAGGACTAACGCCAGACACTGTCCTTCGTTCGCTTGCGTACCAATAATGCGGAAAATCGTGACAGCACTGAGTACTCTATTCAAAAGCCAATTTCCTCCAGATAGATTTACATTATCTCATCATGCATGCAATTACTATGCAATTTGTGCCTAAAACAGACTCTATTATCTAAGATACATAATTATTAATCATCTCACATGGTCGTATAAATTT
This sequence comes from Synergus itoensis, assembly GCA_904066005.1. Classification (NCBI taxonomy): domain Eukaryota; kingdom Metazoa; phylum Arthropoda; class Insecta; order Hymenoptera; family Cynipidae; genus Synergus; species Synergus itoensis. Next base: position 1,066,624 of record CAJFCP010000087.1, read on the forward strand.
CAGTATTGCTAATTATTTCCTAAACCCCTGCTATTATGAGGTTGTAAAACTTTTTGCGCTTTGAATTAATAAACTTTTTTTTTTCCCCTTTTTCTCAAATTTTAGTCTGAAAGTGTTTGACTAGTAGCACGATAACTTTCGAAAGAATTGACAGATTTCGAGAATCTAATAATTGGAGAATAGAAACATAATATCTAATTTGGAATTGTTTACTCTTATTCACATGAGTTGTGTTTATCAAATATTAGTACCTGTGTTTATTTCCCTCCCGCGCGATCGCTTTTATTTTGGTTAGGCTTGCAACCTTCGCAGCTTACAACTTATGTCCTTTAGTTGCGTTCTGACTCTCAATCCGAGTATTCGTGGGAAAGCCAAAGTCAAAAGGCAAATCTAAAATTTTGCGCGATCGCGTAGTAGTGACAATTCTATTCTCTCTTTAGTGATAAGTAAAATGTAAAAAATGTGATAATTAAAAAGTGAAAAAAGTGATAAGTAAAAAGTGTAAAAAGTGATGTGAATTTCTTTATTGTGTGAATGATTAGTGCGACTTAATTCGAGGATTAGAAACTCGGATCATCATTTAAAAAGGTACATTGAAGTATAAAAATCCCTGTAATTAAATCTTCTGCAATCTCCTAAAATACTTAAAAATATATTTTGATGTTTTGTCATATTTTTTCAAATCTTTTTGAATTCATTTTATATTCTTAAAATTATACACGCACACTTTCGTAACGTAACGTGTCAAATACTGTAGTCTGAAATTAGTCGGCGTGAAAGATTTTTCAGAAGACAGAAAAGTGCAATTAGGGAAATCTCGTATATTATTATCATTATTTGCACGCGAAATACATGAGTCGAACAAGATTGAGAAAAAGAGGTAAAAGAAGTAAGTACGACGAGGGTAACGCAGATGGCAAGACCATTTCCCTAATACTCTTTTAATCTATAAGTAACAAGCGTTGCATGCATTTTAGCTATTACTTAAAGACTTAATGTAAACTAATGGTGTTCTGGGGTGAGATGGTAGTTGTAATTAGGTAGGTGATGCAAATGGTTTCCGACATTACGCGAATAACGCATCCTCCTCAGTTCACCAACACTTGCAGGATCTATGTGTGCTCTTAATCCAGTGCCTAACAGTGTAACTTTGTAAATGATTTTGGACACAAGCCCTAATTCCATACAGGATTTATTCATTTAAACTGAGACACATTAGTTTAATTTCTTGAATTATTTTCATATTGAGACATTTTTTAACTCCGAAAAATATAAGCACAAATTTAAAAAAGGTAAAATTGGTCGACACTACATATAATATTTTAATGGATACAACTGCTATCACCTACAATTAGATATTAATATAACTTTGCGAGTGACACATTACGTGAATGAAATGAGACATGATTTATGAACCATGTGTGCATTATTTCTGGTTTTACATAACTGATCGATTTCATGTTGGCGTTCGATCACTTATCCTTTCTGTTCGCTTTGACACTGTTCGTTTTCCATTAATGAATTAATATATAGAGAGTTATACGATATGCAATCGAGATGGTTGTCGAATATACACCCCATCGGCTCTATAGCTATTACCTACCAGTGAATCAAATTTATAACTTCGAAAATATTTAGGTCAAAGATTTACTTTATCTTTCTCACTTTCCTCAGCACATCCTCATATTCTGGATTATATTCTAAAATAGAAAATATCGGAAAAGTATTCTAAATTTACTTTAACAAGACCCCATAATGAAAGATCTCTAATACTGTGAACTTTTGTGTAGAAAATTGTATTTTTTAAATCATATACGAAAATAGATAGGAACAAGCGAGTGCATAAACCGTGTCGCACGTTTCACCAATATTCTCAGCAGGGAAAATCCGGTGGAGGACCGCTCGCTGGGCGAGGAATGAGACGAGTGAGATAGAGAACCATTGTACGAGTTTGTTCGGGGATATTACGGGAAGAGTAGGACGAATTCTCGCAGAATGAAAAGGCGCTGAATTTCATTCCATATGGCTAAAAATGATTGCATTGCACATTGCACATTGCACATATTCACCAAATCCGAACCAGATTCACAATATGAGTAATGTTACGAGCAAAAATATATCTTTTCTTTCATAAATAAACTTGTATTGAATAAACTTATGGGAAATCGGGTAATGAATATTGTGTATATGTAATATTCAATCCAGATCAATATCTCTCGTGTCACAGAATAAAATGAATAATTTAATTTCATAAAGTGACTGCATGAACTTTCTGCATTCCTCTCTGAACCTCAATGCAGCCATTCATTATGTTATGTAAACTTCCCATCATTACATTTCGCCCAATTAGGAAAGCACAGAAAACTTTCATGTCGAGGCAGAAATGGGAGGATAATGTTCAAATATTACACCTGTCAGATCTCCGTTGGTCCACCGTGTTTGTCTTGCCCGTGCAAACAGAACGTGTTCGCGTTTTATTTTTGTCTGCTTTTTTGCGACTTTTTTTTGAAGGATGAAAATACGACATATTTCTCACAGTAATTGGCCAGTATTTTTCTGCCATGGCGCGGATTATGCTAGTTAAGGATTCACCCCAAAGTTAAACCAAACTAACAGGATCGTGTTAAGATTCCGAGCTACCCCTCGGCAGAGACGCAGGGAAAGGGCGATGAAAAATTATTATGCTAACAGGACCAGATAGAAAATTTAAGGAGAGAAGAGAAGCACATTTTTTAATATCTAAAATATTGATATTACCCAAAAGTCGTTCTTTGATTTGAAGTTTTATACTCATTTTGACAACCGATAGAAATATAGGTGATGATTAGAGTAACCAACCGAACTGCAATCAACTGCACGGAAAGAAATAATTCGGTCTATCGAACATAAATCTCATTTTGTGGAAGGTACAATAGCCTATACTTTCTTAAACTTTCCGCGAAGAGAGATGTGGTTAATCCTCCAGAAAGTGGTTTTGCCCTCCACTATACTACTCTTTTATTAAAGTTTCATAAAATTTAAAAGTAGCGGTTATATGTATAATTATTAATAAAATCAATCCATGAGAAGAAAATCGATATTTTTAACAACTTTACCTGTTCGTTTGGTATAAGGCGCATG
>CAJFCP010000087.1:1070143-1088284 GCA_904066005.1 Synergus itoensis
GGTGTGTAATTTGAACGTTCTGTAGCGAAATATTTTACTTGGATGAAGTTGAAAAGCAAACCCCATGTAATTGAATTGAAAATCCCTATATAATAGAAACTCGTTTGACTATAATTCTTCTTATCCCTTTAACTTCATTTATGAAGTTCACCCTTGAAACATTTTACAATGTATTTCGTGTGAAATTTAAGCAACTTTCAGCTGTCGGTAGTTTCGGGCTATAGTACTCTAAATTCAGAAATACCGTTTGTTCTATCGTTGCTCTAACTATATATTCCATTCGTGGGAAATGTCGACAATTACAAGAATACGAGCGAGGCTTCTAAAATGCCAACGGCGCATCGTCATTCTTGTGTTGCATACTTGCGTAGCAATAATTGCTCCTATTTTTAATACAATGTACTATTCTGTTAACAATATTTCACTAACCTTTATAAAGAAACTATTGGACCATTTGATTAAAGTGAAATAAATTGATATTGGAAACTAAAGTTTCTTCATTATAGTAACATTCCTACCCGTGCAGAAATTCCCAAACTTGGCCCAGATCGGTGATGGAACGCTGAACCTGATCGGGCCCAGATCTGTCCCGATCGGGCCCAGACTTAGCACGATCGAGCCAGATCTGGGCCCGGTCTGGTTCAGCGTTTCATCACCGATCTGAAATCATCCGATCTGGGCCCGATAGGGGCCACAGCAAAATTTCTACACGGGTAGTAGAAATTGGTCTAGTTTTTCCTCAACACTCTCAAGTAACTCGTAGGGCTGAAATGGGGAAAAACTAGACTAGAGAAACTAGGTAGTGCCTAGTTAGAATCTAACTAGAATTTCTTGAACAGATTTGAATGAGGAAATTCTTGACTAGTAATCAATGAAATTTCCTCATTCAATACGAGAATAGTTTTTCCTTGCCAGTATCTCGCTACAAACTAACTAGGATTTCCTGCTCAGTTTTAACTCGAAAGAACCCTCTACTGATTTCTGACAGATTTTCCTCGCTTGGAACGAGCGCTTTTTTCCTGTCAAGGTTTTTGCGAGGAAAAGCTAGGGAAAAACTGTTATTAAATTTGAAATTATTACATTAGATTTGAAATAATAATATAAAGCTTTAGTATAAAAAGATTCTCTCGTAAACAATAATTTTCCAAATTTCAATTTTCGCGAATTAAAACATTTTTTGAAACATAATTTTAAAAAATTGTAATTAAACAGTTTTCGTGATACAAATAGCTAATCAATAATACGAATATTGAAATAAAGTTTCGTGGAAGCTTTTTTTTATAACAGATCAATTAAAAATTTGAAAATGAAACATTTTTAAATTCACTTATCTATAAATTGTTTAAAACAAAAAAAATTAAAAATATATTCCTCGAAATTATACCTGGCTTTTCAGCGATAAAGCTTGGCTGAGATTTTGTCAACGAAGTCCAAGCGGATAGAATAGCTCAGGTGGTAAGGTGCCCGGTGCGTGTATTAGGTTTAGGCTAGGGTTTAGGATTGTTAGGGTCGTCGGGGGTTCGAGTCCCCAGTGAGTGCGATTTTTCGAAAGAGTTTTGTCGTGCGATTATATGTATAAAAGACACCGTGTACGGTTATACGTGTAAGAGAAAATATTTATTGTAAATTTTCCATTATATATTATTATTAGAGAGTACGTAACTACCCTCGTAAGAAACTAACTAGATTCCTTCTAGATTTCCTATTCACTAGTCAGTTCCTTGCTAGAAGCAGCTTTACATTCCTCACCAGTAACTGACAAGTTTCCTAGTTAGATACTAACCAGAAGTAGGGAAAAACTAACTAGAAACTTACCTAAAACTAGGAGCAATTTCTACTAGGGATGTGTATCAATCAGATGATTAAATATTAAACTGAAATCAATTGGTAGTGAAACTAAAGTTTCTTCATTAGTAGCATGTGTATCAATCAGCTGATTAAATACCATCAGTATAAATTAATTTCAATTCACTAATTCCCAACCGAGAATGATAACTATGTAAGTCTGTATACGCCTCAGTGTCTGAAGATAATTGCTTGGCAGTTGCCCTGTGAAGTCGTATTTCTGTAACACAAGTTTCAGTCAAGTCCTCAACCACAAATCTCGTGGGATCTAGCCATTGTCTCTACGCTTATCCGATATGTTGAAGTTCCATGCCTTAATCTTCAAGATTGCGAACCTAGCATGTCTCTTGATATTTTCAAAAATATCACTCAAAAATAAATTGTTTTCTAACTCTAATATCACATCAGTTTCTAAGATTTCTTATTTTCTCTGTTTCAGGTTAGTGCCATTTCATACTCTACACATGATAACTGGTAAGAAATTAATCTCACTTCATATAGAATATAGAATTTTCGAATGCTGTCTATTTATTTATTCATCTGCTGTATATATAGTCTGTGATTCAGTTACTTAATTTATATCTACTTATTTTATTGGTGCTTTAAAATATCCAGTGTTAATTTATTCATTCAAGGGTTATTATGATAATGAAGGTTTATAAATTATGCATAAAGTCTGCACTCGTTCTCTGCCCTTTTCAAATTCCGTAATGATTATTCTGTTCAACGCTTTTTCGAAAAATCAAGTACAGAATAATTTATTACAAATCAGTACATATGTACTGATTATCAACTTTATTAATGCATAGAAAGTTGTTATACCAATCTTGTAGGGCTTTCAAAAAGCAACGTTATTCTTCTTTTTACTTTTTCTGATATCGTGCGTTTTTTTGCTTAAAATTTTCATTTTCGTTTGTTTCTTTGAATTTGGGAAATTTTATAAGTCTGAAAATTTTCTTTTTATCGAAGAAAGTAATAAGGATAAATTATTTGCCTTTCTGAGTACTACGAATAGCCGCATACAGTATTTATAAATCTTAAAAGAAGTGGTCTCAGAATTTGTTTAAATGCTCTATAAACTTTTTGAATTTTCGTCCAAAATGCCTAGCTAACGAACTTGTCCTCACTTTTTATCCCTTAAACAAGTGTGCCAAAGCACAATCCAATCTGACAATTCTTTGAAAAGTTATCGTGTACAGTGTCCGCAGACAATAGATGACAGAAATCAGCATAAAAATCGTTTTTTCTCACTCAGAGGGTCTTAAAACGTGGAGATTTGATGAAAATTGCGAAAGTGATTTTTTACATAAAACCAAAATACCTTCTCCTATATGATGAGAATGTAAAGACGTTGCCCTTAAATCTAGGTGATTATCGAACCTTCAGGATATAAAATTAAAAGAAATGAGATAAAACAGGTGTAAAGTTGAACTAAACGCATAATTAAACGAGGGGTCGATCGTTTTGGACGTGGAATGAAAGTGGGGTTGTGAGAGTGCCCTCGGGGTCCTAAGCTCTTCTACTCTCACTTCAGTTAATTGAATCTGAAACGTGGTAAAACAGCACTGCCTTATTTTCTAGTAATTACCAGTCTTTAATTATAAAAAAAAAAGTAGAAATAGTTAAATGCAAAATGAAATGGCTCGTTTTCAGGGTTTACACTAGGGAGCAATCATAACATCTTCGGTTTATATTATTTTTGACGATTTGTATATAAAATTCTTCTCTTGCAAATCAAGTTAATTAATAAAATAATCCAAATATTTTCTCATCTGCCTAAAAGTAATAAGCTTCTGATAATATTTTCTTGAAGTTATCCAAGATCTATTCTCTCGTTCAAGGGATCTTTAGGAGGCAGTTGTCTTTATAGAATCAGTTAGTAATAAAGTAACTTGTTAGCTGTCGATATTGGAACCAGTTTTACCTGTGAGTACTAACCAAAGAGAGAAGTTGCTAGAATTGGTTCTATCCACCTATATATAGTTAGTGGGAAGTAACTCACAACTTTCTCTTAATTGATCTAAGTGGAATCTAAAGTTCAAAATAACATTGAAGTAGTACGATCAGATTGGTGGTGGGAGTTGAGTTCTTTTTGAACAATCAAAAGTGGTTCTAGAATTTTCTTTAATTTCTCTTTTCTCGCTCTCTGGAATCGTAAGGAATTTTTCATTATTATAGCCTCAATTACACGGAAGCTTTAAAGACTGCACAGAAAATGAAGAATTCCATTCCTTATTTTAAAAAATATTGTCAATAGGGAAATAATGTATTTGCCAGCTGTTTTCTTTTATTTTGCAAATCTTTTTGGTGTCAATTGGAGTGACATGAAATTGGCAGAATTGACGACAAAAATCGCATTATATAGAACGATGCTGAGTGAAACTTTCATCGTTATCTGAAATCTCAAAGATAGTTGGTATCTTTTTTCTTTGAGTTTTTGACGACTTGTATATTCCTTATATTTCCGGATTTGTGAGGCCAAACGTCTTATCCCGACATGAGAAGTTCCAATTTGTGATGTTGAAAACCTGCTGGCTGTTCCCGTCGGCAATGCTGATCGATACTGACATCCACGATGATGCGGGACGATACTTGAAAACGAGATGCTACCATAGAAGATGCAAAGCAGGGTCGATTATGCAACGATGCACATCTCAGATATCATAAGAGATATACAAAAATTTACATCTGAATTTAAAATGAATCATGCAATGAAATACCTTGCAATTATTTGCATAGAAATATATTTATAGGACTTTATCGACAAAAATATTTGATATTTTAAATATAAAAATGTAACTTTTAAAGCATACAAAAGAACTTGGCGTGCAGAGATCTTAAAATTCAACCAGACGTTCGACTTGCATTAAATTTGCATTACTTTTCTTGCAGCAGAATATCTAACGCGCAGATCGACGAACAGAATTTATAACACGGGTAGTAATTTTTCTCTTTTAAACCTTCCATCAAAAAATCGTTCTCACCTTCACATCTCTCAGAGCGTTGTAGGATAAAATCGATATTCAATCTGCGACGTTTTATTTTTGTGTTCGTCTCCAACATGTAGGATAATTAAAAAGTTGGATGTTTGCTAAGTTTTGAATAATATTGGAAAAATGTCAACAGCAATGCGTCCTGAAGTCTGCGAAAATTGTTAAGAAAATTTGTTTTTTATACTCTTGAAAAATTTAGAGCTAATGATTAAACTTATTAATAACATACATTCACTGTGTATACACTCAAAAAACCGTCTGGTTAAGTTAACCAGAATTATGGTTAAATATACCTCTACTATTTTTTCTGGTTGATTTAATCAGCATTCTAGGTATTTTAACTAGAAATTCTGATTAAAATAATCAGAATTCTGATTACCAGGAGAAATATATTAAACCATATTATGATATTTTTTTCAGTTTATATATAGTAGAATATAGAAGCTTCCTTAAAAAAATTGTTCTCTCATTAGATTTCTTTCAAATTCCGAAACTTTTCAAGAATTTGAATTTTTAAATTGGAAATCAATCGTCCAATAAAAGAAATTTTGTTTTGCTTAAAAATTGAAAAGAATTGTTGAAATTCTTTTTCTGTCAAGTTTGTGTATGGACATCGTTTTTTTTTTCTTCATTGAAGAAAGTAAAGCCGATATGTTCCAGATGTAAGAAAACTCTGTAAAACCTCGTGGTGTTTTACGTTTGCCGGACATACCATGCTTCGATAGAGAGAATTCTCCATCGGAACTCACATTTTATCCTTCAACCTCCTTTCCTTCTAAAACTTTGTCCCGCATCTTGTATTATCGACATTCCAGTCCTAACTTCACCTTTCGTTTCACAAACTTTATTAGTTCTAGTTTCAAAAGATTAAAAAAAAAGAGAAAAATTTCAATTTATAATTTTTAATGAGTTTAGACGTAGGCATAATAACGAATACTTGCCTCTGACATTTCAGAAGCGAAAGTAATGATTTTTCGAAATATTAATCGAAAACTATTAATTGCCTTGATTAATTAAGTAATTAATTTAATTAACGTAATTTACTTCCCATTTTACAGTTTTCTTTTTAAATATATTCGTTTCACATGCATCTTTAGAATATTTTTATTTATGTACTGAATCATTCTTTCAAAACCATTTATGGTATATTAGTTATCTTTTTTACACTGCCAAAAATCCAAAAATTCTTATTTTTGCACACGATGAACGGTTGAAATGTATTATATTTGCAAATTTCCTTCTTTATGTATTTTATTGATCCGTTACTATTTTTTCTGAGCGTAAGCGATACTAGTTTACGGTTATCTCAACCATAAAAAGGTGGACAAGACCATATTGATGATTGGCCTAAGCATAAACATGACAGCCGTATCATAAACATATGGAGAAGCTATACTTATTGGAATGACTGTAAATACTAAACGAAGGAAAAACGATTTCGATCCTTTATTGCAATACTAAAAGTATATGCTTTGTTTAAAGTTTAAAACTTGATGCCAGTCTTCCAATCTTTATATAGGTTTAATTGCAAAAATTCAAATTCAAAATTAAATTGCTTTATCATTCATCAAAATGTAGTGAGTATATGCTCAAAACTACACATCAGAAAAAGAAGTATTATAATAAATTTGCTTCGATAAATAATATGTGAAAACAATTTTTTGAGAAAAATGTACAAGTGAAATTTTCTAAGTACTAAATTTAGTGGTTTTTGGAGTGAGCTGAAGCTTAGTTAAAAATCCTGTCCCTCATTACATACAATTTGAATCCCTTGAAGGGGAATTACGCCTTGCATTCCCGTGAGACCAAATTTTCCTGCAACTTGAAGAAAATTTACATTTTTTACTCAATCTATGTAAATCTGAAGCTTTCATTTCAGCCTCGTTTTGATTATTTCGTTTCTCAATCGGCGCTTTCGTGAATTGTATTTTCGTCGCGTCACACAATGCCCATTTATACCGCAGAGTCGATTTATCTGCGGTGACGCGTCGATAAAGGAAGAATGGTTGATAGTTAAATTTGTATAGCTGTGCATAAACCGCAGTGTAAGCAATAAAAAAAGAAACCAGCCCGGTCTGCCCGGAGGCTATTCTAAACGAGCTCACATAGAAATGGATGCTCGAACAGAAAAACGTTAACGTAGAACGCATACAACTTTGAAATTAAAACAGTGGTCGAAAAATAATAATTTCATACGTTTGCCTTGGGTGTTTATAAGCTGGGTACTAGAGATATTGTAGATATTGTAGGACTCCACAAGGGTTGCTATACACTGTAAAAATCTGCAAGGATAATATAGAGGCAGGAGACGAAGTGGCGATGAATTTTACTCCACTTTTCCCACAGGATATTACCAAGAAAATTGAGGCTCAGGCATTAGGAGAAAATTGGATCTATCACGTGGACCCAGTTGGTAATTGGCTCTTTAGTAAACCTTTGCGCTTATATTTTTTTAGTTTCGCGAAAATAATGATAAAGATCGTTAATAAAAGTAAAGAGGTAGCTAGAATTCATAATATTATTTCATTATTTTTTGTCGTGGCAAACTGGTTTCTTTAAAATTACTTCAAATCCCATGAAGTCTCATGAAATTCCTTTAAATTTCATAAACTGAATAATCTGAAGATAGTTTTCAAATTCGTTACATTCACACAATTCGCGCAATTTCCAAAAAACCAACCATGTTTTCGACAACAATTATGTCTTCGATATTTTCGAGATATATAGCAACACCACTTTTTTAAGATCGAAACATTTTTCTACTTCAGAATCTCATTTTCTTGCAGCGGGTCTTCTTGTTTTATTATATAATTAGTCAGAGATGTGTCGCGAAAGACTTTTAACTAGATTAATCTATTCAGTTTATCAAGTTGGAAAGGAAAGGAATTTTTAAATGTGTTAAGAAAGTGTTAGTCTTGATGCTCACTCCCAAACGAATTCGTTCGAAGAGGATCACTCACTTTGATTGATCGAATAAACTGTATCGGTAAAACTGTCAAGACATAGTGAGTTACTTGAGAGTGAGTATTTTACGGTATGCAATACAGAAGCCTCTACTCCACTACTAAGGAAAGTCACACGCCTTCGAAATCCATTTTCCTTTAGAAGCAAGTGCATTAATTTGTTAAACTTGATCCGTCTGGAAATAGCAAGATGAAAAAACTTTAAAGGCGTCAATACTGCAGTGAGAAATCTACTCAAACCTTGCAATTTTTTTTTATTTATTTATTTTGAAGAAAATTCTACAAGATTTAAACAGTATTGCAATGTCATTAATTTAAAGTTAATTATTAAATTAATTTTGCCAAAATTAAATTTATATTTAAATTTAAATTATCTTCTGCTTATTCATGACTTCCTGTCTCGATATGAAAAAAAGCATAATCAGATTAAATATCTCAGGTCGACAAATGACGAATCAGAATTTATTCATTTACTTTCTCGACTTTGTGATTTCGTTCTTTCTCATTCCAGGGTTATCCACATATATCTATTGATTGTCGGTTTCATTTTTTTTCATGATCCTGTATTTTCTTTCTCTCTCATCGAATATTGGACTAGCTATCGCACTATGCTTCTGGACTTTCGATGGTTAGAAAGAAACTTTATTGCAGTAAACTTGGTTTATACCAGCCGGTTTAGTACCATCCTTACCAGAAAGAACTTTCAGTCACCGAAAAAAGTTAGGGATTTTCCCATACCACCCTGGGATCGTTTTTCCGTTACTCACTTTTCTTCTACTTTCTCAACGAGTTTCTTAGAAAAAACCTATCGATAAGCTATGAACTTGGACTGTATTGTTCACTGGTGAATAAATCCCTTGTTAAAAGAAAGATTTGCGGTGAAATCCCTCGTTAGAAAAAAGACGCTAAGACACTCATTCGTTAGGACCTCCCAAAGTAATCGTGAGCTAAGACTTTTTGCCACTGATTTCCAATTCCCCTTCATTTTATTAATCAATAATTCATTCTGTTCAGGTTGGTAGACTCCATCTTGATTACTTACATAAAGTATCGACCTTGTGATTAAGTGTAAAAACTTTTGTTTTTCTTTCTACTCGTTTACATATAGTAAACAATATAAATATGAAATATTTTTGAAGCTACTTACTGGTGTGAAAAACTTTTATTTGTATTGGTTTTTGGAAATCAAAGGGTATTACTGTAATTACTGATGTAATTAAAGAGAAAATATATACACAATTCAAATTCTTTCTTGTAATTTTAAGTTTGAATACTAAACTTTTAATATGATCTAAAGGTAGCGGAATTGTAACAAAACGAAACTTTCCTTTAAAAGTGTTCCAATCATAAACTATACCTCCGCTCCACGTTTTCATGGTTCTAGTAATGCGTATTTTTTATAGGACATAAAGCGTTACGTTGCCATGGCATTCAGTGAAAAGAAAGTGCACAATGTTTTCTCCAGAAAGTGTCTCGTCTCAGTTGAATATTAATTCTCTGAAGAACGTTCGACTTTAATGTAAAGTTAAAGAACCAACTAGTTAAAGTACTTTTGGTTTTAATTCAGTTGGAAGCAGTGTGCGTTACGAGTTCCCAGAGCCTTTCTCGTTAACCTCAGAGCTTATAGTTCTACGTTTACGCATTTCATTCAAAATTAATCTTTTACGATAGAAGATTTCCATCTCTAATCAGAGATTTTTATCTCATATACACATTTGTTGTGAATATGATTTGTGTAAAAAGAAATAAATATTTTTTTATTTCACTACAGGGATTTAAGTGCATTTTTTAATTAATTTTTCTTTTTCCTTTTTTGTTTAAGATTAGTTCAATCAATACACATAGTTTTATTTATTATTATGTGGATCGATGAGAAAAAGGGGTGAGAATATTTTAGTCCGAACAACTCAAGAAAGTTTTTGGAAATTTTCTAATGTTCCCACACGTTCTATACATTTCAACCTTAGGAAGTAGTTTAAGTTTTAATATTGTCAGCCACAGTTTGCGTTGAGAACTTTGAGCCACGATAACCACTCGCAATCAATGATTGAAAAGTTCTGAACGTTCAAATGAACGAATTTTTGTATTGATTGTATTGTAACTACAAAAAGTTTTTAAATATTGTTTCATTTACATACATTGAAAATAATAAAATATGAAATAAACTTGTAATCCTGATTGTTATTTTTAGTTGGCACAATATTTCTGGATAAAATATAATTTGAAAAAAATATTTCGTTCATTTGAACGTTCGCAACTTTATTCACATCGCAATCAGATAATTCTGTCATTTTCAATTCTCATTAACGTTTCGTCTTAGTGTAACGTCAACGCATTTCAACTGTTACTGCGAATATAACTGCAAGTTATATTGAATCGACCCTAATGACCCAAAGTGTAGAAACCGAATCATGCTGGAGCCCAGCTATTTCTGATCTGACCCGTTCGAAGCAAAGGTCAAAGATGATCTTGCTCTGACATGTAAATCGAGTGTAATTTCATCCGTTCGAACATGAAGGGAGATAGAGAAACTCGTAATAACATTCAGAAGCGATCCCCGAAGTCATAAAAGCAATCGTGAACCAATTGCAAGACATTTAAACTTCAACATTTAGCGAAATATTATCGATTTTGATATTATTATTTTTATACGATAGCGTAATTTTGTTTACATTGTTCTGCAGGGGCGACCGAGTATGTTTTGTAAAAAAGTTGGTCAAACGTAAAAAATTTGATTGTTTTTAAACTTTTAGTATGTATTAATCTTGCTAGAATGTAAAAAATGCAGCTTAATTATATGCAGAGAGATAACACTATGAAAAGAAAATATTTTTTGACATGAATCGATCGATTACAATAAAGCTAGCTTATTTTTTAAAAAGCCTAAATAGTATATTGAAGCTGGAACCGTTTTTTCTAGAGTAATTGGATGCTCTAAATCGTAGAATGTACTACTTTTTCATATTCTTAAAAAATATTTGTTTTAATTGCCTCGCATTTCAAAGGTTTCCAGCATCAATACTGACAACATTTTGTGATATTTTCCAATTAAAAATTAATGATAAAAGCTTGTTAAGTTGGGTGACCTATAAAATATTTAATTGGATATAAAAATTAGAGTTTAGTCAAATAAAGAAGTTCGTGAATATTGTAGTACCTGTTCTTGCAAAATTTTTTAAGCAAATACGAAAATTAGTCGTAACCGTCAATGATCATTTCATTTAAGTCATTCGAAGCAAGCTTTATCAAATTACTTTTATCTTCCATTTTTTGTACAAAACATTGGTTCATGCAGAAAAAATGTAACACAACAATCCCTGTTCTTATAATTACACCACAGGCACAATATAGTTGGTTAAATTCAGGCATCAATTTTCGCTAGAGTCATGGATTTCCACACTCGGAGAGATGTGGTTCCAATTAAATTTGTATTCTGATCACCTGTTATTAGGTTAAAAGAAGGATGCATGTGCACAATGGTTAGAAGCATATATCGACCAATCATTATCCAGTAGTTAATAATGACAACTGTAATCCGGACAACCACTTTCAACTATATAATCATATACACAATTGAAAGATGTGCATTAGAGTAGAATACCAAATAGATTTTCCTATTTTATTCTCTTTTAACGAAAAAAGTAATACTTTATATAAAAAAATTTTATGTGGATAAAATTTACCGACATAAAATAATTTTTTTTCAAAATTACTTCTCAAAATAAATGTCATAATGCAATTTTTTTTGAGAGTGATATATTATTGCTTTTGGCCATGATGAACATCGAAAAAAATTTTCACACCGGAGCGTAGAGCATGCCCTTAAGCATATTACAAGCACACGGTGCTTCATTTGACTATTATTTACTATTATTATTTAAAAAGAATGTACTATTTTAATGGACTTAAAAAGAAAAAATTTATTAAAGGGAAGTCGACAAAACATTAAAATACATCTCTTGAGATAGCAATCAATAACAAGTCCTAGCTTTTACCCAATTTGCAAAAAGCCCCACAGTCAGCATTTTCGATTGGCACTAAGCTCCCTGTAGGATTTTCTTAAACCTTTTCCTGCTTGATTCTCGGAGCGGTAGCCATATAGCCGCAGGAGGAGAGTAACGGATCGATGGTAGGCGGGGTGATTTGTGGAGAAGAAAATTATATTACACTCTTGGCGATAATGCCAAGGGTGAATTTCATGATACTGTTTTTACACACACGCCCCACATATCAAGTCACGCACATGCGACGGATCTACTTCGCAAACGTTACAAATATCCGGGTTCCATTTTTCGCCCTGACACAAAATCATACATAGTTATTTGTGTTGTTCTTTCTTACCTGTTACTGCACTTCTGTGTGCTTAGTTGTTCTTTTTTATGGCAGGCACGTCATTGTCGTGTAAAAATATTTTCTTACCTTGCGTGTGACTCTTTTCCTAACGCCATACTACTTTCGTTAAAATTTCTTTACAGAATAAAATGCCATTGATGGTAAAGTGACATTGACAATCATGCTTTAAAAACTCTGTTTTGCCTCTCAAGACTCACTCTGGAAACTTTGCAAACTCGATATCTACAGTGAAACATCCTTTAACTTTAAAAGTGGATGCACAGATTTATTTTAATTACTTTTTTTTTCTCTATGAATTCGATTAAGAATTAGAGAGATATTAAACAATATAATCTTCTTATATCTAAACAAATTCTATTTTCTAGGGATTTTATTTCAAATTCCCGTTGATGTTTCGTAAATTCCCGCTTTACGTAAATCACCTTCGACAAGTTTAGCGCGGGATCCGAGGAATAGTAATCTCTATTCTTTGGCATGGGGGATCGGATCTCTGCATGACACAGATTTCCTGTCGACAATTTCCATGTCTTTTTTTGTATTCAATGGGTTAAGGTAATATAGCAGCTGGCTCGATCTGCTTACGTAAAAACCAAGAAAAACAGACTACAACCTCAACACCTTGGTTTTCATTTACAAGCAGTATCAGCTTCTCATATCAAACGTGATACTAAAGTCCAGTCTTGGAATATGTAACCCACGGATCCAGAAACTTTGAACCCAGAGGAAATCTTGGAAACATTATTCTACCCCCACGGTAAATTCTCTTTGACCCGGTCTTGGTTTATTTTCACACAGGAGATATATAAATCATGTATAATATGATGGAGGTGTAGAAAAACGGTGGTTGATCCCTATGATCATTATTCCACCAGGGAACCAGTACTGTCAGAACTTTATATGTAACTTAGGAATTTACTTGTCCTCTCCCTGTCATGGAATACCAACAGATTTTTTCAAATCTTTTAACAAAGAAACTTTCAGACTAAAAAGAGCATTTTTACTGTGGAAATAAAAGTTTGATCCAGGAGTTCATAAAATAGTCTGTAAAAGTAATAAATCGAAACAGAAGCAATAAATAGTAGCAACCAAACAACACAATGTCTGACAATTTCATGCTTATAACTTTACTACCTTCATAACGGCCGTTTATATGAAACTTGCATTATGATACAAGCAAAATGTGCTTCTTCATAAATCACCGTATAAATGGCAACTTCCGTCGCATGTTTGGACGTGGTGCTGAAAACCGGGTGTAATTATTTTCAAGAGTATGCTGAGAGAGTGGAACCTCTCCCGTACGCAATCCTTAATTTTTGCACCTTCAATTTTAAAAACTCTCTATTTACACCCAGAAAAAAAGTTTGTTTGAATCAAATAAACGTATATTTGATATACAGCCAAATAAAAAATATCTTTGAATTAAATAAAATTTATTATACTCGGGTCGAGTTTCAAGCTCAAAACGTATACCTCTATTTAATTTAAACGTAAGTTCTGCATTTCAAATTTAAACATGGTATCAATATATTACTGAATAATTATATTGAAGTGATTATTGTAGAGTTAATGCAATAAAAGTAGGAATAATAACTCTGCCCCAGTAATTGTTTCTAACAAAAAAGTAAATTCAGCTTTCAAATTGGATCAGCTATGAATATTCTCGATATCCATACATTTTCCAAATAATATTTATTACTTTGAATTCGACAAAGTTTATAACTTGTGTAGAACACAATCGAACAATCCATCATGAACAAATGGGTTTGTAATAAACTGTTCGCGCACTTTTGCACCATTATTTATTGTGCAGTAAATTATGGCATACTAATGAAAAATTTACGGTAGATGGGATTTTAATATCCTGTTATTCGGTCGATAAACGTGGATATTTTTTCAAACAAGGAATGAGAGGCTTGCATAGATGAGTCTAACTTAGAATGTGTAAGTTGCGCATATTTTCAGATATAAACGGTATATCTATCGAATGAAATGTTGAGTTGGGTAGAGAGGGTGGTGATATGTCGACATGAAACGTGAGAATTCGTATGAAGGATCGCTCGTATTTGTGCTATCCAATATGTTATGATTTTTATTTTCGCCTGTCATACCGATCGTTCGTCCGGCTCTTTTTCTGAAAAGCCGTCATCCTATGAAATAGGGAAAAAGAAATCCGAGTTTTGCAAGCTACTGTAAAAAGCAATGTCTACCTAACTCCGATTCTAAAACGCAACAATATCCCCTCTATTCTGATCACGTCGATGCCTCTCCATTTTGCTTCTCCAATTTTCCCCTTGTGTCAGAAAACAAACACGTTTCCTCTAAAATGGTAGTGTAAATAGTTGCTTAGACCCTTTTTCTTATGCAGAAATGTCAAATTATTTCCGTTATGAGTAAATTTAGAATTAGAGTTGCTAAACTTAAGACAAAACGCGATTTTAAGATGTAACAATTTTAAGCATTCGTTTTTTTCTCGTGAAGTTAAATTCTGCTTCAACGCTATTCAAAATACGAGACTTTTCTCGGTAATGGTAAATTGAAAGAAAAGTAGGAATTGGTATTTTATTCTAGAGTAAGAGAATACAAGAAGATGGAAAAAAATTGGACGTGCAAATTTTACGCAAATCTTATGCGCTAAGAGGGAGAAAGTATCTTTAGGAGGAAAAATGTGTAAATTCTAATGTCGGGAATCTGTGGAAAGGTAGACATGGTAGAAAACTATTCGAAACAGTATAGAGCACTCTCCGGAGAATTTCCAATTTGATTCACATAGTAGTTGATTTTCAATTTAATTTAGTATTACGCATATTGACTATTTCTAATCCTCCTCATTAAACATTGCAGAAACAAGTGATGAAAATGTGCCGGCAATAAATTAGATTTGCTTGTATTTCTTGAAAGTGTCTAAAATCCAAAAGTCATTCTAATTAATGAATGCTTCTGTCGCAAAGCACACTTTATGTTTCAAAAATATTTTCTACGTGAGGGTGTGTTTTTCTTTTTCATAAAGGGATATATTTCACACGTGTTGTTGAAATATGACGCCGTTCTAGAAAATGCTGGAGGTACGTGTCCAAAAGTTTGCGCGCTTGGTGCCATATTCGAGGTTGTCAAGGGAAAGTATTGCCATCGCTATGAATCTGTTCGTTCACGCACTTCATGGCGACTTGAGCTAGAGAAGTAAAACGACGACAAGCTTCAAGTCTCGGAGGGACTTGGAGATGTTAAAATTCAGAGCATTTCGTCCTTTGCTTGAAGCAGTCCAGTTGGGTCTTAAATATGAGAGACATACCGTGTTACCGACTAGCAAGTCACAGTTGCAACGAGTTCTTTTCAAGACGCGCATGTCGGGCATGCACTTTTGTATAATTTTACTTTAATTGCTGTTGAGCCTTAAGTTTTAAACTTTTCCACCCTTCCCTCTTTCGGAGCTCTTCAGACGTTCTTCTCTTTTCTCCCTGCTTTTCACTCTTCTCTCTGCGCTTTCGCTATTACGTACGTTGTACTCTCGAGTCTTACGTCTTTCGACCATTTTAACATACAACCGTCATAAATTAGTCGAAACGAGGGTATAAAATATCTTCAGCCGTTTTTCGTTTCCTCTCTTTTCCAACCGACCTGAGACCACTAATCATTCTCTGTATCGAAAAAGTGTACTTTTTAGTGTTGCACTTGCAATACGCAATACTGTTTTGAGATTTTTACATTCAGAGATGGACGATGCAAATCTGATTTGATGAGAAGAAATTCATATTGCAAGTCTCCAGAAATTTATATTTAAATAAGCAATGAATAAGTAATGAAATATATGTAATAAGGACGTGAGGAAGTTTGAAGACTCGAAATAGAAATGCTGAAAGCTTTAAATATCAAAGTTTGTGGTATTACTAACTTCGAAACTACTAGGCTCTTACGCTTCAAACTTGATAATTTCAATCAAATCTTATCTTGAAGACATTTCAAGCATATTATATGCCATAAGGAAACAGATGCTCATTTTTGCAGAATTCTCTCAAATTGAAGACCAAGAAGTTTTTATTTTCCACAAGAACTTTCTCCTTGACTCGATAGAATACTTTTCAGAGTATTACTTTTTAAAACGAAAGAGTTTTACATTGTTTATTGTGAAATAGAAAATCCTCCACACTCTGAATAGAAAACCACTTACTTTTCGAAAAAATGAGTTTTTCCAATTGGTCAATTCAGGTGAGGACATAAAAAATAGCTTTATGTACTTGTTCTGACCAGTCCGGAAATCGAAATTCTCCGTTGTTTCCGTCGTAACGACACTTTCCCTAAATAATCGAATACGTAAGCCCAACCTATTGGACAGTAAAACGAATACCATTCGACAATCTCCACACACATGGATGTTTGGTTCAGTTTGTGACATTGCATGTTTAAAGCCAATGCTGACTCTGATATTCATTCAAATATTGACATGCTCCTATATCGCAATTGCCGATGAACATTGTTCGACAAATCATTTGAATCAAAGTGTAGACTTCTACTGTTTCAATTACATTTTTTACTAATTTGAGTTTTTTTTCAAGACTACCTAAGGGATAGTTAACATCGAGGAGTTTACAACTCCTGTTTGTTGATTTGAATTCATGAGACTTTATATGAATTCAAATGACTAAATATTTCAGAAAATTGAACTCAATGAAAGTGAATTCACCTGAATTCACTGACTTCGGGAGATTTCACTGAATTAATTCAGTCAATCTTATTTTAGTTTTTCTTTAACACAGGAATAAAAGTCGTTGACATTTGCATATGTATACCTCGGAAGTCATAAATGTAAAACTAACCACACGTTCTGTCACTGGAAGAAAAATAATACTGTGTGATGCTTATCAAACTTTCTACTGCGACAATTAGAGATACTGGAATGTTAAATTTTATCGTGCTGGTGGATGATCTGTTAGGAACATGCAAAGCTGATTAGTCAAACGTAAAAAATGGTGTTAATTTATTCTTTAACTGACGTACATACTTCTGACAACAGAAGCTAAATTTGTTTTGTGGCACTTATTTAACAAAAGAATGTTTTTCAGAATACAAACACTGGGTTGAACTTTAAAGTCTTTTTATCCCTTGAAATTCCTTAAAATCACTTTTTTCCTCTAAATTTTAGAATTTTTTTTTTGTTATTTTTATTCTAATAAATATTTTTTAAAAATCGTCAGATTAGACGTTTGAAACTTCAATCCAGTAATACAAACCCTGTTTTTTTTTAAATAACTAGCAAACTAACACGTGCGCTATACGCGCACGATTATTTATTTTACTTTTTACAACTTCAAGTCATTCAAAAACCAATAAAATTTTGCTGATTCAAATTTAGCGAGCAGATTTCACACAATAATAAAATTTATGCGAGATTTTAGAGACATTTCGTTATATCATCTTTTTTAGAGCGCTTCAAAAGGTTTCTAGGAATTTCAATGGTTTTTGAGAATTTTAAAGTGATTTTTACGAAGTTCTAAAGATTTTTAGAATTTTTAAAAGATTTCATGGAATTTTAAGCGATTTGGAAGGTTTTCGTGAAATTTTAAGTGATTTAAAAAGGTTTCTGGGTATTTTAAGAGAATTTTAAGAGAATTTAAAAAAAATGAAAGAGGTTTAATAGTTTTAAAAATATTTTATGGGATTTTTTAAGAATTTTGTGAAATTTTATGAGATTTCGAATAATTTGCAGAGATTTTCTGATTTTTAAAATTTAGTAGAATTTAAAAGTATTTTGAAGATTGTCGTAAAATGTTAAAGGATTTTATGAGATTTTTCTAATTTTTAAAAGGTTTTGTAGAATTTTCAAGGATTTCATGGAATTTGATAAGATTTCTAAGGATTTTAAGAGGTTTTAAATCTTAATAAATTCCATTATAGTTTTTTTTCGTCTTTCAACTTCAAGTCATTCAAAAGCCAATCAGGTTTGCAACAACAATGTATGCGAGATTTTCGAGACATTTCGTGACACCACTATT
>CAJFCP010000087.1:1095843-1166771 GCA_904066005.1 Synergus itoensis
ATTATTATTATTATTATTATTATTATTATTATTATTATTATTATTATTATTGTCTAAACGTCAAGTTTTTAAAAACAGGTAATAATAACTGTGAACAAAGAGTACAGATTGAAGTGGACAGCACTATAAGGATTTGCATTTAGTAGGAAGGAAAGGGTAACGGAACAAAGTGCAGTGATTTCGAAAGTTTTCGAAAATGGCTAACCGCCCGCGGCAATCTTCGCGCTCTACGAGAAATTAAACTCGTTAATCTCGCGACCAAGTGAAATGCCTTTCCTTCGAAGTATTAATATTGTCGAGGTTCTTAGAAGAGGGAGTTTAAATCATGGGATGGGTGTACGCGTGCATTACAATTACGTATTACGAGCTTGTTGGTCTTTCGTGACGAAGGTATGGGGAACTTGTACCGCTACAAAGTTTGTCGCATATTAATGACAAGAGATGGTTATCTTGAAACTGAGAAGACTTTAGACAAAACAGCCGCGGAAAGAGTATAATCAGGAAGGGAGACGTATCGACAATTGTAAATGTTGAATTTAAGTATGAATTTTTCATTCTGGATATTTTCCATTTAAAAATTGAAACTTGGTAGTAATACCAAAAAGTTATTATATGTATGAACATGAGAAAACATGAGAACTTGGTTCTCCAGAAGCAGTACTCAAATTGAAATTCCTTCTGATTCCAAAGCAACGTTTAAATGCCTCATCTCGAAATCATCCAAGTTAGAACCATTTCAATTGAAACGCAAGTTTGACCCCCTTCACTGAGATCTTACCACTTCGAATGCACTCAACAATAAAATTCCATCCAAGAAATACTTCTGAAATAATCAAACTTGTTTTGCACTCTCGAACTCAAGTTCAGAAACTTTGTTAAAGGGTACTATCTAATTGTAATTCCATCTAACACTATAATGGATGAACAATTACGTTACCATTGCCGAATGCTCTCGGCGATATAAGGCGTTTCACGACGCACTTTATTTTATCTAGGGCATTATATATGCAGAAGTGGAGCGTTATTCTTGCGAAAGAGCTTTACTGAATAAAGCCTGTATAATAATTTCAAGAATAAAGTACTAAAGAAGGCAGTTCGTATATTAATGTATGCAGGGAACGTAAGTCGCTCATTTGCATTATGATGTCATTGCGTTGTTAAAAATGTAATTTTCACGTCAAGTTTTTCAATTTTCAATTATAAATCATCAAGCCAAAATCTTATTTTATCATCACAAAATGAAACTTTACTACCCTGTGAATACTAAAATTTGGATATTTTACATTCTCTGGCTACAAAAGATGTAAACAACAAATTAAAGCTATTAAAATAGTGAACAAACTACTTTTAAGTGAAATCGAAATGATTCTTAGAATTTACACATCTTACGAATCACTAATTAATTTATGTAGACTGAATTTTAGAGGATTAAGGGTGTTTATCGCCTGGCAGAGTAAATACAAGATGCCGTGTTGACAATGAGCCTTCTCACTTTTCATCTTTATCTTAGGAAACTTTTAATTAGTCTTCACGGCGGAAGGAAAGCAGAGTGTTCATTACAAGTTTTAGTTAGGATATCATAATCATTTATTAGTCCACCCTACTTCTGATACAGGCCAGCAATTGTTCGAGGAAATAGCTTTTCTTTCGAAAACTTTTAATTCCTAACGAGATTGCCCTTAAAGGTGTAAAAACGCCGAGAATTTCTCATGAAAAAAATATACTTTTACAAGCTTTCTTTATGATCGTCATATATTTTTCTAATAGAAAAAAATCACGATAAATTAGGACAAAAGTTTAGAAAAAAAAGGGAAGATCATAAATCAACTCTGCTTATTAAGGTTTTTAGTTTTCTCTTTAAAATTACGTAGTTATGAGAAGTTAATGAAAAATACCTTGTAGGTTACAATCAGTATTTATCGTGTGAAAATTCCAGTAACGTAATTCTCGGGACAATAGAGTAAAGACTATCGAATGAGCCGAGAGACTCCTTATTGGCAGTAAACTTTTTTCAGGAAACGAACGCTTGGAGAATGAGAAGGTTCGTTGTAGGCAATAAATTTATCCAGGCTGGCACGTTACTCTTGGGTCTACATATTTCGTAGAGGTGAGAAGGAAAGTAGCACCAGCTTGCTGTTCGTATTGAAGGTATTCGAATCACTCTAGGGATCCTAACCGTTTTCACAGGATGCTTATTCCCATAAGAGTTCAGAAAACCTATACGATTATGTCAAGTAACTACTTAAATAAGATCATTCTTTTTCAAGCTTACAAATACCAAACAAAAATTTTTAAAAACAATTTAATTTAAAGACCCTGAACTATAAATATTCCTATGCAGATATCAATTTACAATTAATATTCGCGAAATGTCACAAAATCTCATTCGTTTGGGCCTTGTAAGGGAAAGGTGCTCAGCACAGTGTTTCGATGTGCACAGATATTCAAAAGGAATATCTACAAAATTATTAAAGAAAATGTGTTCTAATTACTGAATATATATGACTCTATTGCCGACATTTTTTAGAAAAGTTTTATTCGAGAACTTTTCGTATTTAATTTTTTTTTTTTAATTAAGCATGTTAATATTATATTTATTTTACAGTTCATATAAAATAATTTGAGATCAACGACAATTTTTGCAACAGATAATCTATATAAATGAATATTCACGATTAAAAGTAAAACAAAGGCTTTATTTATTGAATGCAATGAGTGTAATGCAATATGTGTACTCTTGAAGGTACAATGATGTTCAAATGACATTCAAATGACACATTTTCTAAATTGTTGATTCCCTGTAGGCACCCTTCCCCTATATTTGATTAATTTCATCCAGAAAACAGTTTCTTTGAATCAAAGAAATTGTAGTATTGATATACGGTCAAAAAAACATTTCTTTGATTCAAACAAATTCTTCTTGAATCAAATAAACTTTGTTTGAATGAAACAAAATTATTTTAAAAGAAAGAAATTTTTCTTTAATATAGAAAAATTTTTATTTTGGACTATTAAAATAAAAGTTTTTTTCTAAGTGTTTTAGATTTAACCGATTGGCAAACTTTCATTTTGCAAAAGCATTATATACCCAGTGGCGCGTATTTCGATTTTCGGTGTGTACGAGAGAGCAGCACTCAACTTTTTCACCCATTTGAACAAAGTTTTCAAGCATTCTACCTTATTCTTCGAAAGCAAGTCGCCCGGAAATCATTTCTACTAGTTCAACTCCATTGTCCTTATTTATCCGCTCATTTTTCAGAACTCAGAGATTTGCTTCCAGTTTGTTCGAACGAAAAGCACTTTAAATTATGGTGAAGCTCTTTCGAACTCGGGCATCCGAAGAACTGATTATTCGAATACAAATATATGCGGTTTAGTTCTGAATTTCACTCTTTTTAATACTCTATATTTCACATTTAAAATTACAAAAAAATTGGAAGTTTGATTCAAGCGATAAAAGCAAAAATTAAAAAAAGAAAACAATTGCTTCGGATTACATGTTAGAGAAAGAAATAATAAAGCCTTTTTTTGGTCACTCATGTTTCTAAAATATATTTTTTTAAAACTATGTTTACAAAAACGACCATTTAATATTAATGGACAATTAAAGAGAAATCATACTTAAACGTCGACATGATATTTATGATAGCCATTATTTCCTTTATTACTTTTTTAAAGTGAGATAATATGCTCATAATGTTAAGCCGCAGTCAAGTGCTCGAGCAGAATATCTAAATACATAAATAGCATGCTTAATGAAGGTCTGCATAAACAGTGAGCAAGAAATACAGAAATATATTTTCCTCGATTCGAAGTAATACTTGACTTTAATTAAGCGAGTATGTAATTACAGAAAGAGAAATTAATTTTGTGGGGTACATTTTATTCCACATTAATCTTTTACTGTAATTAATCTCGTTTACTGTTTCATTTCCTTCAAATGGGAAAAATTTAATGTAGAAGTAGAGGTATAGAAGTATAGAAAATTTTAAGGATTTGCAATTGAATATTTTGGCTTTGAAAGCCGGAAAACATTTGGGTTACGCGTAACAAATTTTTATGAATCTAGATGTGGCGTTTCCTTTTATACACTTTGAAAAAAAAATGACAGAAGAAAAAGAAATGAAAGGATTAGAGAGAAAATTCTTTTGTCAAAAACAGAAAGAGGAAGACATGGTCAATATACGAATTAATAATTCTCGTATTTTTCTTTTAGAGCCTTGTGAACTCCTCTTCAGCAGTGGCTCGTTTTTACTATTCAAAAAACTGCAACTGCACCGTTAATAATGGGCGCCGCAACTCCATTGTTTCACGGCTTACCTCGTCTTTGTGCTTGGGGCTAGGCCTCGGGATAAACGGCTTGCACTAAAATATGGGGTATCACTAGAGCGGATCCATGTTCGCTATAGCTTTTGTGGATAAACCCGTGCGTGGAAAACAAAAGATTTTCACTGGGCGCCAAGTGTGAAAACGTTCAACCGAAACAAGCCTTTCAAGAGGGATTCTATAATGAGAGTACGAGTGAATAAATAAACCGCGAAGAATTCTCTTGAACTACACGGTTTCATCGGATTTTAAATGTAACCCCTTAAATCTGTTGGTAACAATGCGAAGAAGATTGCTTCTTCGTTAACTACAATTTAATCGCTTAAACCATGCTGAATGCGTTTATTATTTTCATTAGTGGTAAAAGGAAATATGAAAGTCGCCACTATTAAATGCTCAAGTACACTCGAAATGGAAAAATCATTAGAGTAATGATCACTTCTACCAGGACACTTGAAATGCTACATCTACGCTTGAAATATTAAAAGAAGAAATGTCAAGAAAAATAGTTTTTTTTACATTTTACTGTAACGTTTTTAAAATCGATATGTTTTATACGACTGCGTGAACATCCTGTCTAGAATAGTTATGTTACAATATATCTCGAAAATATCGAAGACATTGCCATTGAAAACCTAATATAAATGGTTTTTTGGAAATTGCGCGAATTGTGTGAATGCGCGTTTCGTTGTTTTTTTTTTTGAGACCATTCCTTGAACGTTAATCTAAGCAAACGAGTTAAGTTGCTTGATGTGGCATCACTTCGCGGCCAATTAGCATTGTTACAAAGCGAAACTTTGTATCTTGACTACATTCGTCTCGGCTTTCTCCTGAGAATTTTAGCCGACTAACCGCGCACCATTTGCTCGGGCAAGGCCTTAAGTTTCTGTTTGTTTGTCTCTCGGATTTTGGCCTTAGGCCAATTGTCATTCCCTCAGAAAAGGATGGCCTGGGTGCCGAATTTCACTGAACCAAGGATTCCTACATTGCAGATATTGTATGCGAAGGTGTTCCTCAATTGGGTCGTGTTAATTTTATAGATAGACGAAAAATTTAGAGGCCTACATTTTCTCTTCTAATTCAGTCTTCTTATGCTTTTATTGAATCTATTCTCGGAAGCTCACTAAATTGTCTCTATAGCGTATTTATAGTTTCTAGAAGTAGTTCGTTACCATTATATTACAGTTACTTACAGCTATAACTTCAGCAGAGTTTATACGTAATTTCTAGGATAAAAAAATCAGTCATGTTTATTTAACGATCTTTCTATTTAGAGGTGCGTAATTTATACAAATTTATCCTGTTGAAAATGAATTAAATTATCAGATGTCCAAAAGTATTTAAAGAAAGCTTTTCTCATAGAATAATTCGCCAGAGTTGTATACCTACATCTAAACGTTAACCGGAAAAACAAGTGTCTGCTTTTTCATATTTTCCCCAACATTCTAGAATTTCGTTTTTACAGCGTATGCAAATTTCAAAGCAAGAAGCATGGATAAACAAAGTTTTTCGTCAAACTCTGCACTCTTTCTTTGCGCTTCTATTAAACGTGAAATAATTTTTCCGTTTGTTCCGAGTAGAGAATTATGCTTATCTACTATTTTTCCGTGGAATAGGGTAATAGGAAAAATTTTGTTTATGTTGCCTGCTCCTCGAGTAAAATTGTTATTTTAAATATTTTAACTTAACCCAGTAATGATTTGCATACGAAAAATTGTAAGAAAGTGGTCAAGTATAAGAGATTTGTGCAATAAGATTTTTTGTTTACTTATAAAGTGCATTCGAATCTTTATATGTGCACACATACCAACAAAAGAGGTGTGTTTAGAGAAAAGAAAAATGCCTGCACAATGTGCTAGGCGTTCTTGTGATACACCTCGCTTGTCTCCCCTATTTGCTCACGAACTACATACTGCCTGTATAACGAGTTTTATGAGTTGTGTAAGATAAGTGTGAGCTGGATGAGAAAGGAATGAGTCGTAAAGCTCGATAGCGCAAATTCAGACTAGATAAACTGATCTGCTCACTTGGAAACGATCATTTTTAATTTTTATTAGACTTCAACGTTTGATGAAAGAAAAGAAAACTTGTGGACTCAAAAGAAAGAAAGAAAATCAAAAATTCATTTCCTATTTACTACGACAGAGTATTCTTTCATTTTTTTTCTATATTTCATTGACTGAATGTTGGGAAATTCCTTTTTATTAAATTTTTCACCAACTCATCAATAAAATTAAAAATATTTTAACCCTAGTCAGGGCCCGTTCATTTTTTTTTTACCTTTTCGGTTTATGTGCCCCCAATACGTCTGTTTAAGATTAACTAAATCGTAATTAATTCTCCATAAAATTGTAGGTAAATAGAGGCAGAAGTCTTTTCCTCATTTGCTATCATTTCGAAACTTTTTCTCGAGACTTTTCAACAGTTTCTTGTTCCGGAATAGTGTAGTTACTCGAAAGAATTGCAGTATCATCGAATTAAACGTCGCGTGTTCACGAAAGTTGTCTCTAGTGAATTACAAGGTGAACTGGAATGAGTGTGTATCGCGTACGGTGTTTTTATTATGACCGAGGCGCACTTTGCGAGAAGCACCATGGAGCACTGGAGCAATTAGGTGCCGCGCGGAGAAGCGCAGAAAACGTTCTGAACGAAAACACCTGTTTTGTGCTTTTCACTCCGCTCATCCATTCTATGTAAGAACGTCAGGGCTGAGACTGGGTTTCTGTGCGATAACGGATTGTCGTTTCCTTCATTTTGTCATTTTAGACGACACCCTGTACGAAACGAACAAAGGCCTCACAAAATGAGAAAACTACAAAAAAAGGCTCTTCTTATTTTTACCCTTCCATGTCACGGATTTTCTCAAAGTCAATGTGAAAGCAAAATTAATTGATGCTAGGTATTATAAAAGACTCTACATCTTTTCTTAAAAGAAGGATTAATAGTATATTAGCGACTCAATTCTTTAATCATACTCTCCTCATTGAAAAATATATCATCTAATATTTTCAAACTGTTAAAAGGAAAAGCGTCGAAAATGGAAAAAAGTAACTATGTAGTTTACCATCAGAAAACTTTGGTGAACTTGATACAGACTTATGTACTTTCAAATATAAATAGCGTATAGAGAAAAAAATTCGATACACCTGCATGGATCGACGCACACAATATTCCGGACAAGACGTATGATTCATAAAGTTTTGATGTCCATCCTGCGTAAAATTGCAGTCCTTCACATGACACAATTTTAAAACCATTTTTTTTTTAAATAAAAATTGTGAATACCGGAAGTGAACGCTGGTAAAAATGTCTCATAACCACCCGTTCTCGAATTCGGCCATAGAGATGATAAAGAGTCACGATAAAGTGATATCATATCACAGTTACACATAGCTATATCGCTTTTATTATATCCATAACGTGTGATTTTCCTCATGCACTAATTTTTATCTGTAGATTACATATTTAACAAGAAAACTTTTCCCCTATCCAAACTCACCGATTTCGATAATTTTTGGATATGTTGTGGTATTATGTAGTATTAGGTGCTTGATGGTACATAAAAAAAACGCGTGTCTTATTTTTTCATGTACTACAATATATCCAAAAATTATTTAAATCGGTGAGTTCGTGTAGGGAGTTTAATTTTCAAATTTGATTAAGTGAAACATTTTAAATACTTGTTTAATGTAGTTCTAGGTCTACATATCCTGTAAGTCATAAAAGATAAATTTAACTGCAAAATAGTTTGCTCGAGAAAAATTGCATCCGCAGATTTATCGCGTTTTTATTCTTTTGGATATTTTTAAAATCCATCGTAAAGAAAATTGCACATTTTTATACAGCCCTTAACGCAGGTTTAATAAAATAATATTGACTCTCTCTCCTGATTTTCTTTTTTACGATTTTGAATTATTTTACTTGTACTTCTCAAACCATATTATTGTTCAAAATCGTACCGAAAATTAAAAAAATAGCAATTTAAACTTTCATTGTCAATTAAGGAAATACCTTTAGGTATATTTAGACTGATTGTTTTCATAACTTCTAGATATGCTCATAACAAGGTTTATTAACGAAAGCATAGTTGGAAAACAAGAAACCATCTGGTAATTATGTATCCTTTGTGCTGGTATGTTGGTTGATTTAAGTCCACGCAGCACAGTAAATGTATATAGCTTGATCTATGATGCACCTGTGCCCTAAGATAAATTAAAGGACCATAACTTTTGCAACCACAATCCTTACTCAGAATATTAGTGTTAGTAATCTTCGCACACTACCCTGGAACAATAAAGTCTAGATTATTCAAGCAGAACATTCATCCACTGATGCATATAATTGGGGTGAAGTTCGAGACATCTAGTTTGACGATTTTTTTGTTACATTTATTGGATTATTAAAATATAAAAAAAAAAGTTTCCAAAGTTCCCAAAACCATTTTAGTTTTATTTATTTAAGGATATAAAGGAATTTTTAAAAGAGTGAGTTATAAAAAGCTTATTTTTGAATGTGGAAATTTTTTAATAAGGTTCTGAGAACTTCGAGTCATGGAAAATTAGATATAATCCAACACTGAAACATGCAGACCACATAACTCAGAGGACGTGTACATCGTTCTGAGCATGCGAATCGAGCATTGTTTCAAATGCAGTACTAACTAAGGTACCATTGCAGGCGATGCTACTCGCGTATAGGTCTTAAGTATGTATATTCTATAGCAGCCTTGCACAGTCGGGAGTTTTGCCGGCCTCCATTAGAACGTTTAGAACGTATCGCACGTACACATCTAGCATTTAGTTGGATTATATATCCGATAAGAAAAATTCCCTCTAGCGTCAGTGGATCCTGAGGCTTTTAATCATATTTCCATACATTTATCTTCTGCGTATTAAATAGTCTGTGTACTTAATAACTTAAATAAATTTTGCGCCCCCTAAATAAAAATATTTTTCTTAATAACAATCACAACCTAAAAGAGACCATTGGGTTTTTTACCCTAACTTATAAATATCCTTGTTGGAAAAATGAAAACTTTATTAAATTAATATAATTTGTACGCACATATAAACTTTGCATATCTTTCAATTTCGAGAGCAAGTTTACCTTACGCCCTATCTTATCAAAGTTAGCCAAACTGTCACAATTTGGCGACATTAGAGTCTAGAGTTACCCAGCAGACACTGTGAGATAGCAGCCGCCTAATTAAGACTAAATACATAATTAGAGTGTTAGTCACGTGCACGTTCATGCAATTGAACGGTCAGCTGTCCCATCCCTTCGAGGCACACACGTCATGTGCATACGTTGCAGTCAGCACTTTAAGAGGGGCTTCTCTTCTTTTTCCACTGTGTCTCACTCGACCTGCAATTTCCCCTCTACAGTGAAAAAATAAATGTGCTCTCTCAGAAGAAAAATGTCTAAAGCAATTGTGCAAAATAACTGAAAGTAACATATTTATATTTACATACCGCAAAATGCAAAGATTTATTTTAATTCATGACCTTCATTCTAAACATCCTGTAACACAATGGAGCAAGAAATCGTAAAATTTTTTGAACGCCAAAGCTCTAACCAAAAATCAAAGATGAGTTTCCGTAGAACACAGAAAAAAAAGTCTTAAATCAAGCCCAAAAGTCTAGTTTTTGTTACAATTTAAGTCAGTTTTTGAGCTTAAAACTAAATTTAAGCCCAAAAACTGACTTAAATTGTAACAAAAACTAGACTTTTGGGCTTGATTTAAGACTTTTTTTTTCTGTGAAGTATTAAAGAGATTGTTTTATTGCGCATCTGTTTGAAAAAAAGTACTTTGAAGAATAGTATTTTGTGATACAAGTGCGAGTAATAAGCAACCTCCATCTTGGTAGGAAAATTTTTATAGAAATTGACGATTTATTTATGACTGGATAAAAAAGAATTATTTAAAAATATGATTATTCGTCGTAACGTCTCAGGAATTTTGCTCTTGTAACTGAAAATATTGAAATGTGGGGAGGGCTGTCAGTGACGAAGAGCATGAACCACGTACGGCATAAAAATAATTACGCTGATAAAGCAGTGGCCCAATGCCAACTCGGGGGTTCGTCCAGTCAGAATCCCGATGGATTGTTTGGAACAGTTTCTGTACCAGTCGCGCGAACTGTAAATAGCACGTTTTTCGGTTACCAGAAAACACTTGTCCCACGTCAACAAGTGTTACTCTTTAAAATATATGTTAAACCTATCAAGAGTTTTTGTAATTAAGCTAGAGTTTTACCTTGATGCAAATATATTGGAAATTTAGAATGTATCATCCTGAGCTAATTATAAAATCTCTAAGGGTGTCTCTGTTAACAGAAAGGACTGTAAGTAGAGATAGGTGGAGAGACTGTATGCAGAAGCGAATAATCGATGAGATATCGATGGCTTTAGCTTAACAAATCGCAGGCGATGTAACTTTACTCTCGGAAACTTTAACTCCGCACGACAGACACTTAGTCTGGCTTTAACTGTTAATTGATCAGAAAATCCAAATTCTGATCTTGATATATTGTATTTCCTCTTTGGAGTCAAAAACGGTGATTTTATGTTCGGAATTAATATTTTTCAGATAGCTATTTCTGTGGTTTGAGTATGTATATTCCGATTTGATTTCTCTGATTTCATCGTTGCTTTTTTCGACAACATTTGTCACAGTAATGATAAAAAAAGATGTTATTTTCATTCAGTGACATCTGTGAGTTGATTTCTGGTGAACTCAGCTATGAAATTGAAATGATTAACTTTTTATCTTGGGTCGACATTACATTTCCGCAACATTATTGATCATCCTCGAGAGAGAACAGATGTCGCCGGTGCATGGCTGATAAGTATAAACATCGTTCAGTAAAAAAAGGACTCGATGTTCATTTTGCGAGCTGGGTGCGGTCCCGATATTTATTTACGAAAATAAGATGAATGGCATAGGAAATTCTTGAAGGCCCTTATATACAGATTACGTGATCTTTGATGGGAATATAAATTATGAATTATTGTTATGCAAGTGGATGGTTTCGTTTTAGCTTCGAGTGAATTATCTTCGGTGATTTCAAAGGCCTTCTCATTTTCTTGAAGAAGGAAACGCGTAAATCTTTGAATTATTCTCTGTAGATGAATAAAAAATGAATTCGCTGGAGTTAATTGGGTTATTATAGGTACTGGAGAAATATAATTTAGTTTCTCGAGTAGAATAATTAGTAAAGGTTCTTTTATCAGGGTTTCTACAGTAGACAAAATTTAATAGACAGCACCCTGTTTATAAAGTAGAATGAAAACATTTTTAGCTGATAATAATTATTTGTGTGTCGAAAAGTATAAATAATACATTGAGCAACAAATTTCATCATTGATGAATGAATAAAGTTCAGTAAATCTTTCACAAACTGGAAAAGCCTCAACCCATCCTTAGAGTGATCAACTTCTGGAATTCAATTTACGTTTCTCGGAGGGATTTTAATTATTGTAAGCAAGCAGAGAGAGACGAGACAGTCTCGCTTGAATTCTTACTTAATGACTTATGCAGTTACGGCGACTCTTAGCTGTCTCTTTCGCTCAACAATAAAAGTGAAACTTTTCAAATCGTCCCTTAAAAAGCCTCAGAAAACTAGAGAATTTATCTTCTTTCGAGATTTCAAACATTTAACTGTTCAATCGGCGAGTACTCGTAGTGATACTTAACTTCAACGTTGAAGAGATAGAGCGCCAAGGGAGTACAAAAACATGTTCTTATAAAAGTTTTACGCTATTGGGATGCAGAAATGAGTTGGAAGATTTTTCTTACTTTTTAAGCGCTTCTTCGTATTTGTGGCTTTGGCTTCATCTTCTTGATCCATTCTGCAAAATGCTGAATCTCATAAAGAAGTTATATGCCAAGTAGATTTACATCAATGCAAAATTTCAGTATCTTTTTAAACATTACTGTCGCAGTTTTGATAGTTTGAATTTGATATTATAATATTTCTTTTTCAGACATTTTGAAGTTTCTTTGTGACATTTAAGTTCAAAATATCTAAACTCTATCTATACTTAGCATTTACGTAAGACTCACACACACACACACACACACACTGTATTTCCATCTAATAAGATTTTCTCGTTTACAGGTAAGATGAAACTGAGTACACGATCCGAGAAGTTCAAGTTTGAAGCAGGGGTAAGCTAAACTGGCACTATTGTTGGTTATCGATTTTTTTTTCAAACTAGTTATTAAGAATAGACTTTCGCCACTTTTTTTTTGTCGGGAAGAATTAATTTCACCTGTGGAAATGATGACATTTAAGAAATAGAATTTTAAAGAGTATTGTTATAGATATTAAACGATAAGTGCATAACCATAAAAATCTGTTAATAACGGACATAAAGAAAAATGGAATAAAGCAGAGAGCTGATGGAAATAGATCTGCGCCACTATGCTTATTTTATTTTAACTGTCAGAAATTATTTTCGACCCAGTAATTCACATGGTAGCCCCATTTTCGCTCGCCATTCACAAACACAAAATGGTGGGGCGCATTTAGAAATTTTGCTCAAAGCGAATTCTTTGTTTCGTCTTGGTGGAAAATATTTACCTATACATTTGTATCTCACGTTGAAGAGATCGATGTTTCACTGGTCCCTCGCCGACGAATCGTACAATTGCCAAACTCGTGTAAAGGAGATTTATGCCTTATGTTCATTATGATTTTATTATCCGAATTTTCAGCAACAAAATGAGTAGCGGTGATTTATCAGCCTCATTGGGTTTAATAGAATATTTAGAGCATTACAGGAACTCCGAATTGAGTTTAAATATGCATTTGATCAGGTTTATGCTATCAAAATTGTATGTGAGTACCTTGGGAGCGATAGGAAAGAAAAAATCAATTAATTATTGAATAAAATTAATGTTGCAGAAATAGAAAGACTTGCGGATATTCAAAATTGAAGTTCATAAGGTTTTCTATAATAGAATTATAATTTTTTTAAAAATTGAACTAATAAATTAATCTAACGATAATTTTGAAATGAAGTCCTTCCAAGTCATACGAAACTTG
Organism: Synergus itoensis; assembly: GCA_904066005.1. Classification (NCBI taxonomy): domain Eukaryota; kingdom Metazoa; phylum Arthropoda; class Insecta; order Hymenoptera; family Cynipidae; genus Synergus; species Synergus itoensis. The sequence goes on from CAJFCP010000087.1 coordinate 1,109,220, forward strand.
TGAGACTATGATCTTGTCTGAAAAGCCAGATCACCTAAGGTTCACACTGCTTCACACTGCTGTCAAATTAAATGCTCGTTATGTTCATCAAATGACGGACAACGACCTCCTCAAACCCACCCAAGTTAAGTTTTCCTCGAAACGATGGTACAAGTTTCAGGATTGTTTTCCATGGTGTAACGATCCCTTGGGAGTAATTGCGAAGTCGTTTTCGCCGAGTCAGCATGACAGGTAGAGAGAAAAAAGGACCAGGGTGGAGGGACAGATGGAAAGAGTGGCTTGAGTATGGGTGGAGAGAAAAAGGGTGGAGGAGGAAGAGAAGTAGAGAAGAAGATAAAGAGGAACGGAACCGCGACCGCGTGGGGCCATCTATATGCCAGAAACACCGTAAATTTTCGAATATTTTTCGAGCTAAAGTAAATCAAGGGATACCACAGCAGTTGGGGCTGTGACATCGTAATATGCAGAAAATGTCTCCGTCCAAATTTATTTTTTTTCCCTCTAAAAAATTTGCTTTTCGACTTTAGTACGTTTAACTTTATTTCTGATTAGGTATAATTTAAAATTGTCTAAATTTTAAACTTGATTAGACAGAAAATCTGATTATTGTTCTGATTATATTAAAAAAATTATATTGATTACTCAATTCGCTTAACGAGCAGAGAAATATTTTCACCAATTTCTCCGGTAAATGATTAATAAAAAATGAATAAAATCAGCTCGCAATACGAGTATAAACGCCTGTTCGTGATTCCGGTCGGCTGTCATGTTTTATTCACTTTCAAATAGCGATAGGAAAATACTGATGTTTTTCAGTCGCAGTTTTTTTCAACATGAAAAACAATACCCCTTCTCGATTTGTCAGGCATTCACGATAAACCTTTCGATTAATCTTGCTCGCCTTTATCCCAGCAAGCATTTATGAATGAAATCGTTTTGCTCGTGTACATATCAGCGCTATATAACAAATATCGCGTGCACGCAGCTCGATACTAACGTTTGTTTCGCATGCGTAGGTCGCAATTAACGGCTATATACTTGGATGGAACAATGACAGCATCATGGGAATTCACTCATCTCAGCAATTATTACATTGTTATACTATTGAGCTTACTCTAAATGAAACAGTACACGGTCCTGATAACAATAGCTTCGTTATATCTTATACTGAATTATTTGCTGAAACATTTGCTTGAAAGTACCGATCTATAATTGAGAATAATTTGTCCTGACATTTCGAGGAAAAAAAAGTAAACGAGGGACGGATTATCTTTTAATAAAATCTCATGCGCAGAATGCATTTACATCGTAAAATGTATGCTCATATATATACAGTAGGAGCTACTTTCTGTACATAAAGAAACTCGAACTATTCATGCATGTTTTCATTTTTTAAAAAAGCGCCTGCTTTGCCTAAAATGAAACGGTATATAATAATTATTTTTTTAAAAGAAAGTTTAATTCTACGTTTAGAGTAAAATGCTTTAATTATTTATGCATCAAATTGCACAAATTATCCACTCTAAATAATAAATATTTATTTTCTTTCAAGTAGTGATTCTCGCTGTTGTATTAATTACGTTGCACATTTATCGCATGACTATTACAGGAGCATGCAAACTTTTATCCCCATTTAGAAAAATAGTGCCCTTGGTTGATTATAGAACACACAACTTAGTGATGCACCTCAAGACAAGAAAATCTTGATTCTTGAATCATATCGCTCGAAATTTCGAGAATATTTTTTACCAAGATTCTTAAACATGTTCAAGAATCTTGGTAAAAAATATAAATATAAGAAATATAGATTCTCTGTTGATGCTCCATAGTGCTTAATAAATCCTAGTTTGGTTCTCTTTAGGCTTCGACATCCTCGTTTAGTTCTCTTAGGTCCTATTTAGTACTCTTTTGATCCTTTTTGTTCTCTTTGCAATTTTCGTAGGATTTTCTAAGTCCTCATTTAGGTTTCTAAGGTCCTACTGAGTCTTCTTTTAATCCTCTTTAGCCTAATTGAATTTTTGTAAAATTTTCTAAGTCCTCATTCAAACCTCCATTTTCTCTCTGTGTTAGTCTCAGAATGTAAAATTATTAATGACAATTAATAGTTATAATTATTCACTATTTTTTAATATTTAATAATGTCATAGAGATTGATTATCTATTATACATTTCAACAAATTATATAAAAATCAATGGATATTAATTTCCCACGCTATTCAAAAACTAACAGGAGATCGTTACTTGAAAATCTTATATGAAAATAGTTAATGCTGGTAGTTGTCTAATTTTATATTAATTATAATCCAGATATTGAAGTGTTAATATTTTTATTCAAGCTCTTTTTCGTTGATTAGTAATCCAATGTACACAGTGTTATCTATGTTCATGTATATACTTCACATTGTTGTAAAAATGACGCAAGCGCATTAGAATATATATCGAATTTAATGCAGGACCTAAGAGGCTGTAACGAGGCTTTCACTAAATCCTCTTTTAGTCCTCAAAACATGTAAAAGTGGAAATTTGCGCATATTTTGAGGACTTAATTAGGACTTAGAATATATTGAAATAAATCCTCTTTTGATCCTCCTAAGTTCTCGAATTTAGAGAATTTGGAGGATAAAAGGAGGACCTATATTTCGACTCGGGGTCACTTCCTCTAGACATGTGAAGTTCCTCTAGACTGCAGTCAAATGTTTTTCTTGTTTTACTCGAGAATTCTTGCTTTTTTTCAATATGAAGTAGGGTGAATATGTTTATGTAACCATGGTAACACATATATTAGTGCCATTTAATAATTTTTTCAAGATTCTTGATAATGACAAGAAAACATCGAGACAAGATCTTGAAAGTCAAGATCTCGCTTGAATGCATCACTAACACAACTCACAACTTTTCTGTTATCCAATAATACGTACGGGTAAGAAAGTCGCACTCTTTTACTGAAAAAGTAGCTTATAAAATTATAAGTTGGGATGAGCCAGACCGACTGTTATAAGTCGATGCATTATCTAGGTCTCCGTTTTTCTCATCCAAGTATAACTTTTCTCCTCGGAGAATGGGTTTCTATCCAGTGAACAGTTTTTCTTGTTTCACTTTTTTCTCGATCCCTCATAAACCGAAATTCGAACCCACAGATAAGCGTCTCTTAACAAACCAGACCTTTTCTGACTCCACCATCGCCAGATTGGCACGGACAAGCCCGCCGAACTGTTAAATCGTTTCAGGATTATAATACACCCTAGTGTATACGACCACGAAGCACAGCTCGTTTGCGGCTCCAGGTTCTACCCTACGACTGTAGCATTACGCAGCCAGTCGTACAATTGCTCTGTGCTTCATGCGTACCCTGGATTATTTTATTGATTCTACTCTGCAGAACAAGTGTTGAAATGTACTAACAAAGTTTGTTTATACATGCACTTTGTTATGTAATTAGGTTTTCCTATTTAACATTCCTCAGTGTTTAGTAACTTTCTTTAATTTAGTATTTAAAACAGGAATACTTTACCTAAATTGTTTTCACAATTTAGGTAAATGTTTTAAAGGTATAATGTTTTTGTGGATAAGGAGGTCGATAAATATAAACTTAGTTTGGTAATTAATTAATTGTGCTTTAACTGGGTTTAATGAATATAATTATCGTAATTGAGTTTCTCGAGATCGACATACGAGATAATAGAAACAATCATTTTGAAGATTATGCAAATGCTCTCGAATATCCATTACGTGTGACGATACGAGTTGTACCGTTTAGCCAGTACAAATTGGACATTTTCCATTCGAAATACATTAGGGGAAAGGATAAAAGGGGTGTGGGTGAGGTGCACTGTTCGCGGCAGATTCGGAGTAACGTTCGTCTCGCCAACATTGCGTGTTATTGGTTCATGAATAAGCTAATAGGTATACGCCAAGATCGAAACAAGTAATTCGTTTTAACTGAGGCAAATATATCAGGAATAGAGTAAAAGAATTTAAATAGGATTTGCTATGCTACTTTAATGAATCTTTCCAATTTTAGTGGTCAGTGAAAGTAAATTAGTGAACAGTAAATAAAAATAATTTCTAGAAGACAGGAAATAGGGAGATAAAATATAATTAATATATCAAAAAGAAGTGATTCAAAAATTAATATACAGGATGTTTAATTTCAGCCGCGCGCATGCGTGCATAAATGAAATGTGTTTGTAGATTCTGAAACCTAAATTCTATAAAATATTTGTGGAAATTTTCAAAGAGCCTGATGTATAACATGTAGAGTTTAGCTTTTATTGGAACTGGTATCTATTGCTGGCGTGAAAAATTTTTGAGCTACCTTAGGTGGACCATAAAAATGTGATATCAGGCGTGATGTAAACGGGCGTGAACAGAGCATCTGTTTTGCATTAGAATGGACATAGTCGACTATACAATGAAACGTGAATAATACGCTAAAATCCAACGCATCGGCGCTTTTGTTTTACGCGGGGTTGAGGGAGAGTAAAAGGAAATACTATGAGAGCTTAACGATTTTCCATTCCCTTCGCGCAAGACCCTACCAGGGCCAGTGTTGCAACTGCTTTCCAGAAAGAAACATAATTTCCGCCAAAGTCGGCGAGAAATTCCCGAGATTTCTTTGTTGAATGTGTGCGTACGGAGAGAGCTCCGGGCGGTTCAAAAAGGTTAAATCTCACCCTGTTTTACTATCTTCCCTTGTAATTATGCTTTCTTCTTTTGCTCCTCTATGCTAATATTGCAATGTACAGCCGCTTTCTTTGCGCCTCGAAAATAAAGCAGTTGCTCTCGATTAATGTTCCTCGCGCAGACGTAATATTATTTACATAACTAAAAATACCTCTTTTCTCGGAAAAAGGGCAGGAAGACAAAAGATACCTCGTTTCCAAGGTAACTTTATCTGAATTCTCCTCCACTCGAAAATATGCCACTTATTTTACAAGACGTTTCATGCACAAAGAAAATGATAATTATATTTACACTCCACATTGTGTCTCTATTAAAGTTAAAATGGTAAATATGTACTTTGAAAATTCAATGAATGAAGAATTAAATTCAGTTCAATGGAAAACAAAGGCTGCTTTTGCTTTGTCATCTAGATTATTGATATAATAATCTATTAATATAATGGATAAAATGAACCCTTTTGGTTTTTATTTATTAACTAGCAGTGTTATACGCTCACTACGGTGCGTGGGAAACATTACACGGACAATTAATTATATTCAAATACAAAAGAAAGATACAAAATTTCATGATTCTAAATTGAAATTCAACAATTGTAGATCCTTCAAAGGAACATTTCATGAAATTCCAAATTTTGAGAAATTCCAAGGGATTTTACGAAATTTTAACATAAATATGGTTAACATTAATATTTAAATTTATAAGCTTTCATTATTAACTTAATCCAAACAATGTGACTTTGTCGTTTGTGTAAGGTCCGTGAATAACACTTTAATGTCCTTTAATCGTTTAAGCGCTGCAGGGCTTAAATCGACTTTTCTGAATAGATAGTTTCCTTGAATTACGTGCTACCTAATAGAATTTGTAGAGCATAAATGCACTAATTAATTGATTCACTAAAAAATTTGTCTATAAATAAGTAGATTAGGAGCCTAAAGATTTATTAAGATCACGAATAGATGGATTTTTTTTTTACAAATAGACGAATATCTTTGGTACGAATACACACTACTGCCTTATCTAAAAATTGAAAAGTTTTTTATTTAAATAAAATTTTATTATTAGATAGTAATTTTAAATGATACAACTATTATTTACTGTTTAAGGAATATTGATCAAAAAATTCATTAACTTGAATCAAACGAAAATAGTTGGTTTTGACATAATCTGCCAATTAGAGCTTAAAGAAGTCAAGAAACAGAATTGATCGTTTGCAGTGTAGGCATTAAGTTCTGACTTATTGCCTATCAACGACTATCGTCGAAAATTGATCAGTGCCGGAAATAGAAAATCGCGAACGAGTGCAATATCATCAAAAAGTATCGTTCTCTCCTGAGTCTGAGCCTCGGTGACGTATTATTTGGATGGCTTTAGTGATACAAAGGATGTGACGAATTACTAGAGGAGGCGCAACTTCGCTGACGCGACGAGTTTTTTTCCATTTTTTTTTTTTTAACGAATGTCGTTCCAGGGTCGTGTTGCCGCCCAGTTTAATTACTGTGGTTTCGACTGGTGTCGAGGCTCTTCAAAATGGGACATGCATCACTGTGGATAGTTGACACGGATATATTGTATCCAGCAGTATCGATCGGGATGCGGAGCAGCGGACCGTGAACGTTGGCGTTTGGTGTGGATAGCAGCACGAGAATGGAGCCCAACACCAACGGCAATGCCAACGCCAACGTCAACGGGTGAACGGTACCCTGCGGAGCACTTATCAGTTACTGCAGGTACTATCGCAATGCTACATTAATGAGCTTCTCTCTATCATACATTCGTGCAAGCTCTGCACCGACCGCGGACTCCATCTGGTTCAATTGTATTATCCTAAACTTAATTATGAATTTCATTACGTGTCTCCAACACGGCTAGTTGCCTCATTAACGCGTGCTGTACTGAATCAACAAGGCCATGATCAAAAGATTCATCATGTTTGCTATCTGATTTCACCACTTTCATTTTTAATCAATTTCTTGTCCTGAAGGATTCCCTATTGAAAAAAATGACGTCACAAAAAGACGTCTTTAAATGACGTCTTCAAATGACGTCATTTAAAGACGTCATTGGCTATGTCATAAATTGGAACATAAAATGACGTCTTTTTTAAACTGTTTTTATCATCGGCAAAATGAAGTTACGTCATTTTTTTCCAACAAAATAACGTCATTTGAAATATTCACAAAGGTTTAAAATACAAATAACGTCATTTTTTGTAAAAAATTAACGTCATTTGTAAATTTCTTGCTAATAATGAAAATAACGTGAATAATAATGAAAATAACGTGAATAATGAAAATTACGTGATTTGTTAAAGAAATGACGTTATTTTCATTTTAACTTTTGGGAAATTTAAAATGACGTTATTTGTAGGAGAAATTACGTAATTTATTGCCAATTTTTTCTAAATAATTTACAAATGACGTTACTTTTTTTAAAGAAATGACGTTATTTGCATTTTAACTTTTGGAAAATTTCAAATGACGTTATTTATTGGAGAAATCACGTTATTTTTGTTTCTCAATGACGTCATTTTGTTTAAAAAGTGACGTTATTTATTTTCATTATTGCCAAGAAATTTACAAATGACGTTAATTTTTTACAAAAAATGACGTTATTTGTATTTTAAACCTTTGTGAACATTTCAAATGACGTTATTTTGCTGGAAAAAATGACGTAATTTCATTTTGCCGATGATACAAAAAGTTTTTAAAAGACGTCATTTTATGTTCCAATTTATGACATAGCCAATGACGTCTTTAAATGACGTCATTTGAAGACGTCATTTAAAGACGTCTTTTTGTGACGTCATTTAAAGACGTCTTTTTGTGACGTCATTTTTTTCAATAGGGTTTCTTACGCGCATGTGATAATTACCATAAGAGCAAATTTAATTTCCCCTATGCTTGCATTCTTTGAAACTCAAGTGCGCTACTTTTTTATTACTTAAAATTGAAATTCTTAATTGGGAAAAATTTAGTAGACTATCTGTTATCTCCTTTTCCTCTTTCTGTAATAGATAAACAAAATTTAGACACTGCTGTGCCAGAAATTGGCTGACATAATTGACTTACACTACTTTTCACTTATTGTGTCTGACTTGAAATGGGTTATACTACTTTGTATCCTACATGAATTATGTCGAACAGAAACATTATTAATTTTTGAAATTGACGAGAAACTATGTACGTACTGAAATTTTATTAAGTTGATTTCATTGTAACTGCTGCACGTGTACTTTCAAAGTGCATATGGTATGAGAGGAAACTTTATCATGTAAAACAGTACAACATGCATCAATCAGTGGCATGTAAATTGTACTTTATGCGTTTTCCATTTCCATATTTAAGCACATTCATTTTGTTCGCTCGTTTAATCCTCATTTTTAAATATGCACGCCATTTGTATTACATACATAATTCCCAGTACACGTGAAGTTATAATTTTCAATAAAAATTTTAAGATATAATAATTGAATAATATAACTAATTCTCTATAGTTTCTAAAATTGACGTTTAAAAAGAAGTGTACAAAGAGAAATTCACTTTACATTAACGTGTATAAAATAAGAAGGTATTTATATAATGTAGGTCAAAAAAAATGTGACGCAAAATATTTTCTAAAACGTGTAATAAAACGTGCCACGATTCTCTCTGATTTGCTTGAGTTAAGTGATTCTGGGCGATGAAAGTAAATTTATTTATCAAGTTATTGTCTTTCAAAATTTTATTGAACGATAGAACGTGACGAGGAATATTTTCTCTTGAAAATTTGTGGGTGTTTAAGGAAATTGAAATCTATTTGAATTGAAAGGAGATTGAAACATATAACCTCACAACTCCAGAGTATATACACTCATCATGATAGACCTTTTTTTATGTTCATCATGTTTGCTGTAGCCAGGAATGCCTGGTGCTCAAAATAGAGTACGACGTAACACATTACGAACTCATGAGTTATATACAGATGGGATCAGACAGCTGCATTATTCATGATTCCGAAGAGCATCAAAGCCGCTTGCTTCATTTCACACCCGCCGGGCAATATAGCTTGCGAGAGAAGTAGTTTATACGTTCTATCTATCAAAAAAATAGGTAACCAAAACTTCTTAGATTCATGGCAATCAATTTTACATTACCATTTTTAATAATTGGCTGATTATCTAGTTCTAAGGTCTTGTTTAAAAGAAATTTCCCATTTTCACGACTTTCATTGTACCTAGTTGTCAATTGTCTAGAACATTTTTATCCAACTTTGGTATAAACAATATCTTTGAGACGTACTGTGATTGCGATTGGTACCGATCAAAAGAATAGTGTAAACATAGAAAACCCGCATGAGGTATACATGCAAACGCATCCTTTATTGTGCCACTGTAATTCTCACTTTGGATATTGCAATTCGAGGAAAAAAAAGCTGCATGCATGTAAATACTGTGAGCAATGGTGCAATATTAACCGATGTTTTGTTTACAAAGCGGACTCGTCAATTTATAAATCTATAGTTAACTTCAATCAATGGTCCATTGCCAAATTTTCTCTCAAGGGGAAGAAAAGCTAACAACATATAATCACATCTATTTTTTTAATGACCGGGAACCTAAATCATATTGATTTTAAAATTGAGTTAACTTAAACTTCACAGTTCTTTTAAAGAATGAACTAATAATAAAGATTGGATATTTGAATCAAATTTACATCTTTCCTCTCTGATGATTCTAACGGGCTTTTAACGTTCAATCGTCTCCATTCTTTAGCCCCAATCGATGAACATTTAGATAGGAATTAAAGCAGTTATTGCACTTGCAATGGAAATCGCTAAATCAATTATGTATAAAGTGGGAAATGTGCTTTGAGAAAATTGAGAATCAGTAAAACAGTCTCGTGAAATCACTCGCAAAACTTACGAGCTGAAGCAAATGTAACTACTTATTAAATTAAAAAAAGGAAGAAAAAACGTGACCCAATTCCAGCTGGTACCATTTATCTTATCCAAATCGTTAACCAGACTTCGGCTTTTCATCCAATTAACTATCGGCAGAATCTCAGGAACAAAAGAGCTTCCTTTTAATCTCCCGCTTTCAGAAAATTGTGTGTCGTTAGATATCTCTTGTAATAGTGACCACTTGTGAGTGCACTAGCTTAAATGAAATTTTAAATTGACTTTAAAGGTCTTTATAAATTATTACTCTCACTTTAATCAATTGCTCTTTAAAATTTAAACTTTTTAATGGTATTTTCAAATCATTTTTAATTGTAATACTCTTAAATCTCACAGATTTACTTAAAAAAAAAAGGAAAGATTAAAGAAAAGCAATCGACATTATATAAGTTATATAATTAAAGTTATATTATTAAATTGGACAATTTTTGTAATTTATTTTAAAAAGCTATGTCAAATCAATAAATTCAATTTAAATAACTCAATTCAATTCAAACAATTCAATTCCATTTGACCCAATTTTTCTTTGCCAATGAATATTATTGGATTGCATCATTTTTATGAAGTATTTTTGTGAAATCAAGTTGTAGATTAAAAAGTGGCAAAGGGAGCGTCATAAAATCGGAAGTAACATGAAGGGCTTTACTGGAATCAAGGTATTCGCTTTTCTCGTTGGTTTTATCGCAACCCGCAGTTACGGTGACTTTTATTCGCCACGAAATAGTAAGACAGTCGCTGAAGCTGTTCTCTGAAACGAGTTTCTAGAAAATACGCCTGCACGAAGGGACAGTAAATACTTGCATTCGCAAAAGGAGACTCCATTGCTAGCCCCGAGGTATATTATTAGGTTATCGTCCCCACAAGGCTTTTGTTCCATGTCGAAAAACAGAATGGCAATCCTCTTGAGTCTTCAAACTTTTTCCGTTTTCGTTCACGTAAAAACAAAAAAGTCACCCTAATATACGGAGATACATTCTCAATCAGAAATGCTCAATAAAGAAATAGTTTCATCCATAAAATCTCTCTTCGAATTTTTTCCTGCCACCTTACTAATATCGAACTCTAAAAAATGGAAGCTTTTAGCGCGTATTACATTTGCGGACCAACATTTCACGGAAAATGTCGATACTGAGGAATTACCATGCTACCATCGATTTAAATGCTCCTGCATTTTAGGAGTGCTTTCACATAGAAGCTTTGCTGTAAAACTTTATTTTATTTTTAGCCTTATATCTCTTTAATCTGATTCAATGTTTTTTTTTTATTAAATGCATATATATTCTTAAACTATAAAAGCTAAACTTTTATATATCTCATGCTATGTAAATTATAAAGAATTATAATTTTATGATTTTTGTGTGCCTTGACGATCGACTTTATTTAGCACTGAGATTAGAGTAATTTCAGAATTTCTACATAAATACCATTCTATTACTAATTATTCTCTTAATTAAATATTTGATCTGTACTGCGAACTACTTTGTGAATGGATTACACGTAATTGGATCTGAAATACAAAGCAGGGATTATTATTATTAATTTCAAATAGGAGTATTAACATAATTCAAAACAGGGCCGACGCGATGAAATATTCATTGTCTGTCATTCAATGTAAACAAATGAAAGCAAGCGAAACATGTGGAAAACAATTGACATTTTTACATATATGCCTGTCTCGTTTGCTCTTTCAACTCAATTGCATTTTATTATGCTTTGAATTTCGAATATGTTACGATAAAATTGAAGAAACTCACTTTTGGGAATGAACTTTAAGGGTTGTTTTTACCCCTTAGAAAAAAATTGGAGGCAGACACCTTTCAAGGTTTCCTTGAGAGTGACAAGTAGAGTTTTGAAAACTCGATGAAAATTTGATTTTGAAGTTTGTTACTTTAGAGTTTTCATAATGTAAGAGACTTCCAAGCACTTCACTGAAATATACCGGTTGAAGGTTTATTATTTATAATGTAAAAAATCTTAATATGGAAATTTTAATTAGTTCACATTTGACAAATCGTATTTTTAGTGTTCAGACATTAATTACTTGGATTTTTAACGAAATTCATTGAAATTTTAAGACATTTATTTATTAAGTGATAGGGAGAGAGAGGGAGAGAGAATAACGCATATATAGAGGATGAACTGGAGCGATCGATGCGCGCAGGTAGCTGCTGTCCTCTACTTTTTCATGCCCACTAAATATGTGTCACCTTGCGTGACTCCACTTGACACTTTCAACAATAAATTCTCATCAAATAGTATCACAATGTCTCTGAGAAGGCCATGATTTCTCATTCACACTTCCAAATACATGTAGCACGACTATTCACTTTTTTTTCATTCGTTTCAATTATAGCATTTTATTTTCAAAATTTCTGGCAACTGAAGCCTCAACGAGTTTTAGCAAGCTTGAATCCATTAGCAAGGGAAAGTCAATAAGTCCCCAAATTGAAAAACGTTGTAGAGGTAAACTATTTTGTCGGATGAAGAGTTTCATTTGTAGTTCTACTAACATGCTTAAAAGAATTTTATTAACTGGCTTTTCCGCTTCTGTTTGCTCCTTTTTATTTGACTTTTTGAGAGTTGGTGGAAAACAATCCCTTCAATTTTCTATTCATTTAAAAAATTAGTATGTTTTCATATGTTTTGACCTTTCATCGAGAGTTATGATATTTTTTTAATCTCATACAAATGATAATAAAACTTTCAAACTTTTCCCCTTTTGCAGTTTCATTCTATTTTATACGAGTGAAATGATCAAAATATTAGCTCCTTTTTATTTGAGGCAATTAATTTTTTCTCTGGACGACTCAGATAAGATATATATTTTTATTTTTAAACAGGCGTTAATACAGTGTTGGCTTGGAAATTTAAGTATTTTCTTTGTCCTTCTGAGTAAAGTCTGGAGACTGTTCTCCCTTTTGTGCTTTTGAGTCAATTTAATTTACTTTCTCGAAGCAAACTGCGTTGTGGTAGTTGCGAATGTAGAAACTCAGTATGCACAATACTCATGCTGCTTTCACCACCACTACCACAAGCATTCTACTGGTCTCCGTGGAATTTCAGTCCCTTGTGTCGGCCAAACGAAATGCTGCATAATACCAATTTTGAGACTCGTATTTCCCTAGATAGACAGACCTTATTGAAACAAAATCGTGTCTTCGGACATCACAGCGAAAGAGCATTTCAACAAGCAACCGCTGTGCTATTCAATTCCGATACCGCAATCTTTGATTAAAAAGAATACGAATTCCATATCGATTTTCCATACCACTACGTTACGGATTCAGTACAGCAGTTATGTTCCTTTTATTAGCAGTCACATGTGTCGTAAATCTTTCTGAATTTATAAATATGGCATTATACAGGGTGTCCATAAATATAAATATTTCAAAAAATATTTAGCTATAATTATATCCACATTTGTAGTTGTGAAGAGTAGATAGTTTGAGGTTCATAGATATATCTTTTTCATTTTTTTAGATTTTACCAGATATTTCGACTGTGCGTTCAGAAATATTTTTTCCTCTGGCTCTTTTTCAGTAAAATATGCTTTAGTAAAATGTGCATTTTAAAAAATAATGCCTCGTTCCGGAAGATTATTTTTATTTATACAGTCTCTTTTAAATGAACGAAGGAATACTTTTTATGGAGATATTTTTCTTTTTTCTGCTTTATTGCAATTCCCACGGAAGAAAATTTAACGTTCGCTGCACCGATGGGCAACCATTCAATGTATGAATGGTGAAATATGCGCAATGCGCAGATTCAGGAAGCGAAGCGGTGACCATATCGCTCTGCTTCTACATATCTTTACTGTCATTGTGCTCGCCGTAGACTCATTAGCTCCACGAGAATTCACCCGACACAAGCATTCACTTTCCCAACCTGACTCAGTTATCAATTCTAATTTTATAGTGGCAAATATCCATTCTAGAAATGCCAGTAAAATATTTTAGTACAACGTAAATTGGTTTCCCGGTTGTCTCCTAGGAACATTAATCATACTGTTGAGCAAAAAGCTGAAATTTACTGCTGAAATTTGAATTCCTATTCTGAAATAGGAATTTAAAAACTTAATGATTTAGTCGTAACTATCTCTCTTCTGAATACAATCACAAAAATCTTCACACAAATACTTATACGAAAAACTGCATAAATGGATCGATTTAACGGGTGTCCTTCGTAAATTTTAATCCAGGTAGATCAGGAAGAATGGTTTACGCACTTTTTATTGTAAGAGTCTTTCCTACTTTGAATCATTTACTCCTAGCATTTCGCAAGGCATCTGAATTAATTTATAGAATTAATCCGAACTTTCACTCTGAATAAATCTGGTCACTCTGAATGAATCCGAATTTTTTGGAATCATTCGGATTGATTCGGATAGACCGGATTTATTTGGATTGAAAATTCGGATTGACTGGATTCATTCGGATTGAAAGTTTATCAGATTAATTTTGACTAATTCGGATTGACCGGATTCATTTGAATTTATTTGGAGTAAAAGTTCGGATTGATTTTGAATGGGTCTCGGATTAATTCGAATTGAAAACTTCCTTCGGATTAGATCGGAATAAAATTGTTTGTTTCGAATTGAGAACAAATTGAGAACACTACCCGTAAGGAAATCATTAATTATATCGAGGTCAGGGAGTTGGGATGACAGAGAAGAGATTGTGCTTCAGGAACATCCAGAGAATGCTGGCTGCGACAGGAAACCTCTCGAATTTGAAGATCGAGAGCGGTACTTAAAGAAAGTTCGTATCTCATTGCAACCTTTATAGATAGAGAGCAAAGGTCATCATCGAATTTATGCTCTTTATTGTGGTTCTATCAGATGGCTTTTACGAGCTAGCATTTAATAGAATCATCCTTTGTATTGAAACAAAAGCTATTTTGAGTGATTTTTCAATAGCGCTGCACGTGACTAATTTGGGATTCGTTCAATGGTAATTAATTATAAAGCTCTCCATTATTTTCCAAATTTCAAGGGGTTTATCACTTTAATTAAATTTGCTTTGATAATACCTAAGGATTCGTTGTTTGAAAAAAAATGAATTAAACATATGATCAAAGTGCTCGCAAATATGGCAGAATACTAAACTAATTAACACTAAATTAAATTAATACTAATTGAGATGGATTAGATACGAATAATTCCGGTCTCCCTGTGAAATAAATCGAAATAAGCGATGGATGAGCTTATTGGATAAAAAATTAATTCTGGCGCGAAACTCCTCACGTCATTCATAATTTAAAACTTTCTGAATTACATGCTCGAAAGTTTTATCCATTCACAATTTGTAGTGGTAGGATTTAATATCCTTTTTTGTGACTATTTGAAATTCTTAAGATTTTCTATAAACTATTATTATTCCCCTTTCTATCAACCTGAGTGAAAAATATTTTAAAGAATGTTTCATAAAAGATTAAAAAAAAGGTAATTACTAAAATCTACTCAATCTTCATCACTAGATTCCTGAATGACAGCGTTTTTAAAGGTAACGGAGATCCAGGGTTTCTTGTGAGCTTTCGATTAGATTACATGAAAATTTAAAGACATGTGACACTTTATCATAAGAGCAATTTAGTTTCAACTTTAACTTAGCAATTATTGAAAAGTTTTTCGCATTTTTAATACTTTTCTTTCAGCGAAATTTGTCTGAAAGTCCGGGAAATGTCAGGAAAATCGGTCTTTAACGTGGATACATACTTTTAAAGATCTATCTTTGGAAAGTAGTAATTATGTGGGTCAAGCCTAATCGAGCGAATATGTTCTTATTGTATTACATGTATATAAGGTGGTATATTGACTTTTGAAAGTCACACACGACGTCTGATATATATATTTATATATATAGTAGATCGTGAGTGTCGCAATTCCAATTTCACGAAGGAGATGTTAATCGCAAGACCCGCCATGATTAGGAACGTTGGATGTAATTCGATTGCGGTTATCCTCGGCCTAAGCCCTCTTCTGCTCTTGGAGATAAAGACTGTTGCACGTTCGCGATATCGGACGATCGCTTTAGGCATTGATTGCTTTGCCAGGCGCCTCGCTCATCGTTACAACCGCCATTTTATCTGATCATCCCTTATTACTATCAACTCTATTATCCATCGCTTCGTATCGTTCAGATTACCATTTAACGCGATAATAATTGATTTGTACGCGACGCGTACATATATGAACTTCCGACCTAATACCATAGGTCATCGAGTGCCTAATTCCTGTCATAACTTGATCAACATTTTTATTTGAATTTAATATACTTAAACTTCTAGTATAATATCTTTAAAAGAATATTAGTTAAGAAATTATTGATTAGGGTTGATAAAATTTATTTTTAGTATTTATGATTGGAACCCTATTTGGAAGGGAGGATATGCTTAAATATTCCAAGCTTCCGCAAACCTTCCCAGCCACTTCCAATCTCGAATCTCAGTTATGAACTTGTGATAATGTATGGCAGTTCGTGAGAACTTGTTTAAGATTCATGGGAATCTGGCAGGGTTCTGGTACAATAGACACAGTGGTGCGAACCTGAGAGACAAGGCTTTTAATCATTACCTGCTGCAAGCATAAGCTAATTACCTCCTATGCAATTTGAATTTATGTAAGTGAACCTTAGTAGTTTTTGAAAAAAAAAACAGGTTTCAATCCTAGGAATATAAACCCAAAAAACACACCGGCAAATATTGATCTATTAAAATTTTAATTTATCATCATACATACAAGCAGCTTTACTGAATCCTTATAAACATATCGTTTATGCTGGGAACAGTTTTTCAGAAAAAAACAGGAATTTTCAAAGTTTAATATGTATTCCATAGAGATTGGTAATCTTGCACACGGTCTGCCCCATATGCCTCTGGCTGTGTCACAGGCATATGCGCGTCACGAACCTTACGGCGAAAGCACAGGCGGAATTTACTGATAAAAAGGAAGGAGATGAGTTTCGATTGAATACTAAGATTACGTTCCTCGCTAGATGAAACCCCTCCCCCCTCATCCTCCTCTCAACCATGTTGTGAAAGTAAATTCGGCTCCAATCCATACCTTCGAAAGAGTCACCTTTCTAACATCTCTGGTAACAATTATTAATTATAAATTGGGAGAGAAAATATGATCCTTATCGATAGTTTAAAATTTTTAAAGTTGCAAAACATTTTGTGTTTGAAATTCTTAATTATTATAAATTAATTCATATTATCTTCTCCAAAAAAGTGGTGTAACACCATCTGTGGAAATAATAGCTAAATAGTTTTGGAAACATATTTATGGAAACCCTGTATACATATATCATCTTTGATGATTCTATTAGGACATGCTTGGTTTTTTGTGGACGATAGGGGTTTTTTATTTCTTTATTTCTTTTATTTATTTTTTATTAAAAAGTGTGGAACCACGTCCAATGTCGGGACTCCCATCTACTGGATGCTTTTAGCGTGACTACTCTTGGGCGGAGGAGATACGCCCTAACCCAGACCCATTCAATTCTTCAGTCTCTTCTAGCTTCGCTTTCCCAATAGATTTAAATGTACTGTTCCTCCTAACTTCCCTTCCCCCCCCCCTTTCTTGGTAAAATATATTATCTACTCTGAAACGAGCGTATTACCTACGAACAGCATTGGTTCAGCGTGAACCAGTCGGTTTCGTTCTCTTTGAAATTTCTCCCATTATTTTTCGCGTTCAGACACTCGCTCGCTGTAAAACTTGCACTTCATTCGCACGTTCAACAGCAGGTGCTTGCTCATGGTACCAATTTTTACAAGTTACACCGCTATAGGGACAAGAATCATTAAAGTACTAGGTATGAGACAAATCACTACTAAAGTATCAACTGTTCTTGACATTTTTTACAAATTCAAATAGAGAGACGTTACTAACAAACAAACTGCTTTCACGGAATTTAATTAATTTAATTTAATTTAATTTAATTTAATTTAATTTAATTTAATTTAATTTCAATACGCTATCTTGTGTGTAAAGTCATTATTACATAGAGTTTTAACCGTTATTTTATCAACTTAAATTCTAATTATCAACTGGAATAATTAAAAGGGATTTACGATTTTTCTTTATTACACTTTAGTTATATTTAAGCCTAGTTTTGAGATTTTTGAATACTTGAATGAATTGAAACTTTGTAAGATCTCGTATATCAATAAATGCGCATCGATGGCGTTAATAACTCTTGTGCAATATCTTTTTAAATCTCTTTTTATTGACGGTCGTAAAACTGCCCTATATTTTTCCGAGACTCAAATTATTATTAAAACGACAAGCCTTAAAGACTAGGAGCATAGTAAAATAGTAAATTAACGTATCAGGTTTGAAAAACTTCCGTAAAACAAAAAACAAAAATCAAACTCTGACGATAGTTTTTCGATGTTCGTAACGTCCCTATTCCACGGTTATTTTCACTCGGGTTAAAACAGGCACATGATAAAACTGTCAAAACTTTCTCAGTAAAATTTATTAACGCCTTAGAAATTGAAATAAGATACACTGAGTCACGACTGTAGGTGTTACATGACAAAGTGCTGCTAAAGAATGTCTAAATTATTATTGTCCTTCTCGAAGTATAACTTCATAATAGATGGTAACAAAACTTTTATATGTTTTAATCAAACTTATAACGTTGAGATTGAGATCTAATATCCGTGCAGAAATTACTCCATTTAGTTCTATTTGAAATGAGGTTGTGACGAGGCTCTATTCGGAATTTCTATTTTTAATAAAAATATTTTAATATAATTAGCCATGTATGTAGCAACGATATAGTATTAATACCCGTGTAGAAATTTCGATAGGGGTCTAGTGGGGGCCTCACTAGTTTTCCCTTGTTTTAGTCGGGCCCTGATGGGTAAAACTAGTCGGGGCCCCAACTAGATCATAACGCTTTTTTCAGTTAGGCCCCGATTACTAGTTCTAGTAGGGGCCTAGTGGGAATCGCCCTTCCACAGCCCTATCAAAGAAAGGGCCCTGTTGTGGCCCTAATCAGGTCCCCGCGATATATATTTTTAATTATAAACGTATATAGTTATGCATTTAGGATGATTTGAAGTAGAAATGTTCAAAATTTCTCCTTATATCGTCTCAAATACATCGCTAGAAATAAACATAAAATTATATTTGTTTATATTGAATTTTACTTTAATCTATAAGTATTAAAAAATATCGTTATGACATATATAACTTGATCTGAAAAAGTTGAATAACAATAATTAATATAATTATTATTTATTAGTTCACAGATGAACTAGTAAAGATATTTTTTACACAAATTTAATGAACAAGAAGCAACTTTAACATACTAAACAAGTTAAAACTGCGTGGATAATTAATTTATGTGTACATTTAATTTATTAATTTATGTGTAAGAAATTTTCCACTAGCGCCAATTAGTTTTTTCTAGACTAGAACTTCTAGTCCGGGCCACGCTAGAATCCTACTTTAAATGGGGAAAGATAGGGAAATTTCTACACGGGTATCTCATTAATACCAATCTTACATCGGTTTTCCTACCTTAAAATTGTAAATTAAAGATGCTAAAAATTAAATTATTATATTTCGTAAAGAAAATTATCAAATGGATATTCCTTTGAAAAGTTAATTGTCTTTTATGAGTTTGATATGGAAGACTATATTTTTTAACGTAATTATACTGGTTATGTCTTCTTCGTTTAGCACAGGAGGAATATTTAAATCCGAGTTTAAATCTCAGACGCCAGTTATCGACATGGTCAATGTGTGTGGCAATAATTTGTTGCCAGAGTTTGTGGCCGCCCTTTAGAAGATCGTAGGGATGGGAACTGGCGCCTGGAAGCTTGAAAACACTTTAGTGTTCGGAATAGGGTTGGCCATAAGCGCATCAATCAAGATCCAAACGTTGCAACGACTTTAGGTGTTTCCACTCTTTCCGTTTTGCCCGGCAAAGTGTCGTATACGCTGTTTATATCTTTGGGTGAAGTTGGGATGAAGAGTTCCCACCAAAGTCAATAACAGATCGCATCGCGTTCTATAGTTTAAGCTCAAATTCCCTCTATTGAGATGTAAATCAACAGTTTCGTGTCACATGCAAGTACCAAAGGTGAAACAAACTTTGTCGACTGAGTTGATTAAAATAAATGACCGAGAGGCCGTTCACTCGAAAATCGATTCTACGTGCGCATAATTATTTCATGTAATTTCACTTTGATTCCACATTGATTCTGAATCGATTATGATTCCTTTTCAAATTGAAGCGGAACTTAAATATTAAGTCAACTAGAAATTTGTTTTAAATCTATTTCAAAATAATCATAATTATCTTTCATAATAGTGCACGGAAAAAAGAAAATAGCTGAATTTACCATTTAAAATAGTCAATTTGCGCTCTGAACGCATTTTTCCTGGAATTTAGTAAATTTTACTATTTCGAATGGTAATTTTTACTAAGAAAATTGCAAACCCTTCTTTTTCATTGTAAGATTTACAATTTGAAGTAGTAAAACTTACTAAATTCCTGGAAAAATGCGTTCAGAGCGCAAGTTCACTATTTTAAATGGTAAAATCAGCTATTTCCTTTTTTCCGTGTGTTTGAAGGATAGTAGAATTTCTCTAATTATAGGTTGTATCACATTTATTTTTGTAAATAATATATAATTTTTACAAGTTTTGTAAAATATTTTTATATTAGGATTACTGTACCCTTAAATTAGCTAATTTGAGACTGCGCCAAAGTGCACAAATTATAATTATAATCCCTTACAATTGCCAGATGTAATCGTGGCTATTATGTTAGTTCAACAATGGTCATTGTTTGAACATGGGCATGGGCAATGATGGGGCGATTTGCGCGTTATAATTAACGTGTATTGATCTTGCACTATCATGTATTTCCTCGAGTTCGTGAATTTGTTTGCACGTAACTATTTTCCATTATTGCAGCGATTCTACGAAACAGTATAACTGAAAAGAGAATTCTATACGCAAGAACGAGAAATTATTTGATTGAAGCAAATTGATGAATGTTATTTTGAAGATTTTATTTTATCTTTATTTCTTACTATGTGTAATTTAATTAAAATTGATTTAAAGTAATAATTTTGCAAAATTTAGCTTAATTTAACTTCAATTAAACTTTAACCAACAAATAGAGAGCGTGTCGCGAATATCGTGAGAAGGATGTCACCCTCAAAGCCAAGGAGCTTTGACAAAGTAGAGTCAATATTTACCAATTGCAAAGCTCAAATTCAACCCTACTCCCACAATTCGTTAAATAAAACCGAACTTGAACTCTCTCCAGTTTCAAATATTTGACGATCGATTTGGCTGATTGCGATCGCTTTAAACTGCAAATTCCATAAAATCACTTCTTGATATCTTTAAAATTGTGTGAAATCTCATAAAAATTCTTAAATTCTTTGAAAATCTTTTAAAATCGTTTGAAATTTTTTATTATTATTGAAAATCAACGTGTTACAAGTAACGCGTTACTGATAAACACAATAATGGAATATAGTTAGGGAGGAAAACAAGAAGATACAACCAAACATCGTGTATATCAGCCAATATGGAGTGTTAACCGTTAAGTAAGTGCCCCATGGGATAGCCGGTCCAGAGTAGTAGAATGATGGCATCCAAGTTAAGAGGGGACGTATAGAAGTCCCACATCAGTGCAGTCTGTCTTTCCTGCAGCGATGAAACCGAATCTAAACTAAATTCCCCCTGGGTCCGCTTTTCGCTTAATCCAAGAAAGTGACAAATCAGGGGATATATATATATATATACCTTACATATGTTTTAAATTACATACCTATACATATGTCTTAAAGTTTGTTCCTACTTTAAATCCCATCATTTACGGCTTCTCTTTATTAATTAATTGTTGTTTTTGAGGAAAGGTTAAAATTCCTCGATGGCCACGAAATTGCAATCAAGTCTTGTGTCAACGATTTGGCAAGAGTCGAATAGCGTAAATAGCGGTATCCTAGGCTCGATTAGAGTTAAAACCTGGATCTAGCTTGGTTGTAAGCCTTTAATTCTTGACATTGCAAATACAAACCAATCATTAAACGGGGCCGATTGATCCACAGAATCAAGCTCTTGAATTATATTGCCTATTAGCTAATTAGGGCATTTGCAGAATGTAAAATAAGTTTGTGCAGTGTCCGAACTCGTTACGAGCTGTGATATTTTTTCCTCCCTTTTTACGGTGGTTAAATCTCGAATGGTAAAAAAAAGTGTTTTCAGAGCTTTGGCAGGGAGAGCAAAGGTCGTTACCATATTTCAACATACGGATTTGTCATGGTAACAACTCAGCACTCCTACATTTCATAATTCAAAGGGATTAGAAAATTCATACTCCGACAACGTTCATTCAATTGCAGAAGAGATTTACATTTTCGAATGGAAAGCTGTTGTTCCCGTGTTTAGATTATTTCAATTTTCAACGACTACAAAGTCTGTTTCTGCATTATATACCTTCATAAAGATTATTCCGCATTAAGCGTGATATCGCGTAAAAGAGATCCTCAGTCTTGCTGTTAAAATTAAACGACATGTACGTTTCTGTTCAATTGAGTGGGCTGAAAGTAAAAAAGAAATAAATTAAGATATTTCGTTTGTAAAAGTGAGATAAAAATTCTTCAGAATGAAAAAGGGGCAAAATGAATTTTGAGAACAAAAACAGAACAAGGAGAACCAATCAGTGTTCGTATTGGCGTTCCGTTTTTGCTCTGGGAATTCACTGTGTCCTACTTTTACTCTGAAGATTTTTTATCCCACTTTTTGTCTTTAGCCGCTTAATTATTCCTTATTCTTTTCTAATCATGCAGCTCTACAGGAAATAGACTTTATGTAAGTCTTCTTCCTTGAGTTTAAATTAAATGGTATGAGTTTGTAAAACGAAACAACCCACACGCGCATAATATTAAGTCTTGTGTTTAGAAAAGTAATGTATTTTTGTAAAAGACTTTGTGAAGAATGTGAGATAATATATAAAAATTATCTCTATCTCTGAGCTTCACGTAACATTTAGAAGTCCATCTAACTAGGGCAGCTGTAACGGTTCATTAATGCACTAGGCAGATACGGAGTACCGCTTAGTCGCCGGTTATAATTCACTGGCGGCCACAGTATTTTTACACTTTGCATACGGAAGGGCGTTAGGACGCTCCTTGTTACGTATGCGTCCCAAGGGCAACCATGATGACTATCCTCTAAATCAGAGCAACCATACCAACTGCCCTGAGAGTATATTAGTGTAAATTATGATAGCACCCTGTCCCGAGAAGGAAAAAAGGACAGGGAAGTCAGGAGAGATAGAAGAGGTCACTCGTGAATATTTCCAGTTAGCGATAAAGAAATGTCAAAACCTTATCTTATCGCTTACCACTCTGCTATTTTAACTCATTTTTACTTTTACAAAAACGTCTCTTTTACCACATTGAACTCAGGTTTTATATTTATAAATAAGGACATAAACTCAAACTTATACCAACTGTATAATCACAGATTGTTTTAGAATCGAATGATAACTTGACATTGTATATTTTTATCGTATAATATATTTTCCATAATATACAGCGTCTCATTGTATAATTTCAACATATTCATCGATAAAGCAGTATTTGTAACAATAAATGCAATTGATCTGCGTACGCAAAGCTTTTGAATAAGTGCAAATAAAGGCTTGACTGACCAGAATTCCACATTCTGTTTGTCGTTGGAAAATAACGAATATTTCATGAAATTTGATGGCAAAAGCATAAGCCAGGTGCGAGCATTATTGACACCAAATAATGTTCAATTTGCCGCATCTGCGCAATCGACCTCCAGCACTCGAGACTTGCTTCGGTCCAGCCGCGCTTTAATCGAGCAGTTAATCGGGCGTTAAAAATGAAATTCGTCAGGTTGAATTCTACTTTCCATTTCGCACGCAATCTAGTGGATATGTATATTCATGCGTCCTATTTGAATTGAACGCTTTTGCTCAACATGTCATCGTGCCATCGTTTCCAATTCCGATAAAATAATCCCTCATCTCGGTTTTTATCCATTTTTCATCTTTGTCAATCGTCTGTATACTGGTTCAATATTAATCTGCGATATTAGCGTTCCGCTATACATATTATCCTTAACCAACAACTGTTGAGTCGCACGGATTATGATCAAGACAGATATATATGAGAAATATGATAAGTTATTGAGATACGTACACATAATTGAATTTCGTCATATATTATTAATCTTTTTTATTCCAAATATTATACTTTATTTATGGAATTCATTTCTTAGTTTCAACGTGCATAGAATTCTTTAAAAAATCATTAGAACGACATTTTATAATGTCTCTAAATAAGGTGAAAAGAAAAAGAAAAATGAATAACATATAAAATTAATGGATTCGGATCATAAGATTGGATATATGTAGTGTAACAAAATGTAGTACAGGGTGTGTATAAAAATGCGTATAAAAAAGGGCACCCGAAAAGTTTTAACCTAGGGGCACAGTTTATCTTAAACTGCTTCCGGTTAGAAAATTCAGATTAGAGCATGAAATAGGATGAGTCTATAAAAACAACGTTTATTACCGCACCCTAGGCTGTTCAGCATTGGTAAAAAATTCATGAAGATCGCATAAAAACGGATAACACGTGCTAGAGGTTCTCAGGAAAAATTCCAGTAACACCCATAAATGCTCGTTGCAAACATTAAGTAGATTTAAAAACTGTATTCTTCATAAATACTATCCTAAAAAAGTGATGTTACCATATATCTCGAAAATATCGAAGGTATTTTTGTCGAATTTTAAAAGGATTTTACGAAATTTAATTTTACAATATTATACAATAATGTATAATTGCGGATTCCTGTAAGAAATTAATGTAGAATGCTTTCGGAAGAACTTTGTTATTGCAGTTTCTAAACGTATTACCTTCATTACTTTTAGTACCTCATATCAAATGATTTTACCTCTACACCTCATTAATGTATCTGCTGGAATTTTCAAGTTCCCTTTGTCAGGTTAGCTTTGTTCAAAATAGAATTGTTAAATTCTCCTCTTGCAAGATTGGATATCTGTATTATATACATTTCTATTTGCCCTAGTTACTAATATTTCTTGAAACGTGGGCAAAGGGTTTCTCTTTGAACAATTTCAGCTATGCTGTATAGGGACTGTTAGATTGCTTTTGTCGACTCGATAATTCGTGGATTTTCTAAAGATTCCAGGAACAAACGTGCTGAACAGGAAAAGCTACCTGGTACGAGTCTTTGCACAAAGGAATTTTTCATCCGGTTTCCAAGGAAATTTATGGCGAGTTCACAGCTTGGGAAGCCAGAAACGGTGCTTGCTCGCCAATACCCTTCTTTTGGTTCCCATATCGATTGAGCTGTACGCATGCTGAAAGTTTGGTTCTAAATGCTTGCAAAAAGTCACGTGCGCAATATCGTTCTTGAAACATGCACCGGAACGAAAAAAGACGACTTCTTCTCCCCAGGTCGATTCAATCTTGGTAATCGGTACATCAAAGCACTAAAAATCATATAATCTTACCACGTCAAAAAGCTAGTATATTTCTCGACTAGCTTTACACAGTTTCCCGATTGAATTATGGCGGTGAATAATAGAAGGAAAAACTAGCTTTGTAATTGTATCAACTTTTGTGCTCATTCAATGAGAATTTTGCTCACACACATACATACACATTACATATACGCATATACACATCCGGTCAATTTTTTAGGACACCATATTTGTTATATTCCATTTGCAGTAAGAAATTTCCATTCCTGAAACGACAGATCGAATTTTCCTCTCACGAAATTTCCTGGTAATAAATCCTAAACTGGAAAAGTTAAGTCGTTTCCTGGGCGATTTGAGATTGAAGTGTGCAATTTTTTTGTTGAATTGACATATAAAAAATGGGATTCTAGCTTGGTCCGAACAGCGTCATCGTAATTGATATCCTCTCCAGAAATCACGACTATAGTATAAGAGTTTTTATTCTTTATAAATTTCATATTTGTTGGTTGGATGTTAGATTATAAGGACTTATTAGGAGTTGTTAAATAATGCGGTTTATCAATTTATGTAAATTTTCTATTTGTTCAAGTATTATATATGGATTTACAATATACAAATAGATTAAACCTATATATAGGGAAGAAGGTAGGTTTCGCGTGTCGTGTTCATTGTTCGAGTTAACTCTATTAACGTTATCGATATAATGCTCCAGATAGGAATGATGCCTCTCCTATATGAATTACGTTTGCACCAACCTCCATTCTAAACTTGCACCTTCTGGCTTTATCATCTTATTGTGCAGTCTATGGTTCCCTTCTATCTTCTGTTATCGCATCTAATATCCTTTGTCCTGGCCTGCTTAGACATAGCATTTCTATACTCTGAGAAATAATTTTCAATCATAGATGATGTGGTGGTTTCGCTAAGTAAATTGCACCTTGAAAGAATCTAAAAGATGTCAAAGAAGCCGAAAGGGAATGTGCATATTCACTACTGACACAGTTTCAAGTAATTGCAATTGGACACTTTACATAATCCTTTACGCATTAGTTAAGTTACAGATTAGTAGTTTTCAATGCTAATGATATTAAGTCTTTAATATTTAATCTAATTTTGATTTCAGTCTAAAATATTGCATTTTACGTTATCTTGGTTTTATAGACGAGTTCATAAACATGTCACAGAAAGAAAGGATTGAATGTCGTTAATCGAGACTCGACTATAAATTTTGCAATCTCGGTAAATGCTTTCGCCAAAGCTCAACCATCGAAACACTTAAAGCGCTTCCAACCTAACCAACCATTCTACTCAGTTCTCGCCCCCTAATTAGTAATGGTAATGCAATAATGGTAATGTTCACTTAGATTCTGCGGCACTTCACGAATCCAAGTCGATATTTAATAAATTTAAATACCGTAAAAGCTACTTCGTTCGTGTGGAAACGACTCTGAGAAATATATTTGATTTTTTCTCAAACTGTGGAAACAGATTTCTTTTAACAAATAGTTTTATCAACATTTTTTAAATTAATAATAATATGTCTAATAAAATTGTTAATCAAGTTTCATATAAGTTTTTCACGAAAACTATATGAATAAGAAATAAATATGCGAACCGCTTTCAATTCTTCGGTGACGTTTAAAACGACAAAATTGAAATTCACGTGTACTTGGAAAAAGTGAAAATCAGAATGTGGAAAATTATAAAATGAGAGTAGAAGTTAGCATCAGAAGTTATCATTTAATATATTTATAATCATTTTTTTACTTCTCTTATGAAATAGCTCATAGTCCAATTTTCTCGAGTGTTAGATTCTGCGAAACACGCAGTAATGTCCTTCAGAGATACTTTGTCACAAAGACCAAAAAGATAAAAAAAAAAGATAAAATGGGGATTCGAGCAATTCGAACATTCAGAGGTCACAGATGAGGATAGAGGATGGAAGCAGCACCGATCCAATTTGATGACTGGATACACATCGTTGCACATGAGCTTCGCCAAAGTAATTATTAACACCAATTGCATTGTAATTAAACATTGGTTCGTCCTTTCTCTGTTTCTCGCTGCACTCAGTTTCATCCATTCATTCTCTTCCCGTTTATACCTTGTTCAATCGAATCGTTGGTAACTCAATCCTCATCTTGATGCAAGTGTCCCAAAAATATTATTTTCATACTACCTTCCCTTTTTCATTTATGGCATAAGATATATTTTGTTTCGGGTAGCTTCTGATGCGATGAGTACACATTTAAAAAAAAAAGAAAAAAAAAAACGTTCTCAAGTTGTGCCGAAAACACATTTGTTGAATTTTTTCCTATTTCCTTTTCAATACTCCCGTCCCGTGATCGGATACTCTCATGTGCTCGGAGCCAAATAAACCTATATAGGAAAATTTTGCCACTAGAAAAAATGTTTACATTACTTTTTGAAGTCTGCAGATAAGATAATTGTTCCATCCATAAAAGGGTTATCTTCCGAAATTCTATTTTAGAATCTGAAAAAGAAGAATCTGTGTGAAAACTGCATTTTCCACACAAAATAATGACCTACTTCCGAAAGTTGGAACGCTATTTTTTGAATAAACTAATTTAAGTAACTATTTTCATTAAAATAGCCCAAAGGATTATTTATAATATACAGAGAATTGAGTGATTTTTCTGATGGCACGAAATGTCGATATCAGTATTCGTAAAATATGCGCATTTGTTCAAAATTTATGATGCAAAAGTTGTGGAATTCCGAGTGAGATTCGAATGCAACCTTCCTGCACTCGGATATGTTACGCTGTGGTGAATCGAATTGTAAAGTACGTTAACATTCGTTCAAGCATGAACATTGAATCACGTCGTTGTGTAAATTGTTGGTTTTATGTTAAACAAGATTTAGGTTATTATATCTAACTATTGCGGTATTTTTATTGAATATGAAAATTCCGATCAGGGCCTCGTCAGAACCCTATTTTAAATAGAGGTAAATGGAGCAAATTCTGCACGGAATACGATCAATTCGTGTTTCAAAAAACTTAAAAAATATTGTAAATGTTTGAGATAAGAAATAAGATTGATGTAGAAATGATTCATTGAACACACACTTCTTTTTCTAATTTATGATCTAGCTTCTCAAGTGGAAATTCCGGCTAGTCCCAGTGCTTTCTTTGATGCGTTTTCTCTTGAGTGAACTGGAACTCATCTGGAATAATGGTAGCGGATAAAACTGAATACGTCAACTGTGAGGTACTATTTTTTTTCTCGAATCTTGACTTTCGGTGAATTAAAGCGAACGATACGTTTGTATGTAGCTTGAGCTTGAATACAACGGATGAATATATATACTTGAATTTTTATGTCTAGAGCTTGCATGTCGCTAGTAAGTACAGTATGGTGGTTTGATTTTGTGGGATTTTACATTACTAGTTCAACTGGTAACGACCACCCGTAAATCTCCAGAATCATTTCATCGAGATTTTTGCTTGAAAACAACTTTTCCCCAGCGACAAAATCAATAGGCCGTAAACACAAGGAATCTATACGGAAAAAGTATATTTACTGTCTTTCAAACTACAATGCGATCAAATCGAGCTTAAGATCATGAAAAGTGCGGATTTCAGCCTTTTTAAACAATCATGTATAAAATTTGGCACAATGATTCAAATAAAATATCGTTTATAATAGCAGAATCACTAATGAAATGTTAATCGGTTGCAATTTAATTAATATATTTTTTATTAGGTTAATATTAATATTAACATGAATTTTATTTCAATTTTCTAGAAAGTTATGTACTCTACATATTTAAATCTTATTTGAACAAATTAATTGAGGTAAATAAAAATAAAAATATGCAAATAATAAAATAGTATAATGGAGAAAATTGGTTTAAAACAGGCAATTTCCACAGTGGATTACAAGATCCCAATTGATTTGAAAATTTGATATCCACCATTTTCAGTCTCTATTTATTGGGTGTGCACTGAAACGATATTCACGCTTTTATGTCATACAACCATGTCGCTTCCTTCTTTAAAGCGAACATAAAGAAATATGGTCTACTTTATCCGTTTTGTAGCTTCATACTATACAATTTCTTTAGCGTGTGAACATGAATTTCATTTCTACAAATTTTATAAATAAATTTAAAGAATCGTATTTCCAATTTTAGTATACACGTATTATTTAAAGACAAAAAACTCTTAACTTGATTCAAAGAAATGATTTCTTTGAGTGACATTTTTTTAATCATAAAATATTATTAGAATTTTTTTTAACAGCTAGTGTAGAAATTCTCGTTTTCAAGAAATAAAAAAAAAAGAAAGTTTGCTTCAGCGTTTATTCTATATACGCCATCGGGCATGTAAAGAATTCTATGTATATGATATATTTTTTATGTAAAAACTAACAGCAAATGAACACGCGCGCGATTAATGCTTTTTTCTTCTTACAACTTCAGGTAATTGCAAAGCCAATCAGGTTTGCAAAACAACAATGTATACGAGATTTTCGAAACATTTCGTTAGACCACTTTTTTAGACAGGAATCCTGCTCTCAATCAAAATGTTTTGGTCTTTTTAGTTTCAAATTAATTTTTTAGTTAATTCCTGAAAATAAATCTGTACGCATTAAAACTTCTATTTTATGTGTACAATTAATTACCTGGAAACGTTGGATTATAAAAACCTGACGCCACAGAAATGCTGATGTAATTTCTGAGACTAGGAAGCTCCCTTTGTTTTTTTCTCCCTCGGCAAAGTACCCTTTGCTTTTTAAAGTGGTATTCGAGCCGTTATGCGTCAGACAAAGGGCTTTTCGACTACAAACTGCTTCTCTTTTATAAATCAAACCGAAGACATTCCTTAGCCCGTTCTTGACACGAAAAATAGGCGAGTTTCTCTCTCGCCGTGTGTATCCCCAGCAGCTTCTCGATATATTATACTTGGTATAAATTTTGCGGCTTCTTCCACGACTGTAAGGTCGAACATGCCTGGTATTGCTTGTTATGTGGTGGCACATGTGTAACTGTGTATAGTTGTATATATACAAGGCCTTTTAGACACTTGTACATGTCGGATACGTACACAAGTTCCACAATGTAAATCAGCACCATACTGACATACTGACACTTGGCAAATTTCCACCAGGTTCGCTGAGTTCGTTGGGGGGAAGGGGTTTAGATAACAGAAGTAGGGGGGGTATGTGCTATCTTTTGTCTTGAAATAATTGTTTCCTACTGCATCTGTCACTTGGTTTCTGTGGCAACTGTGTACCACCACAAATGTGGGACCTGGACATTTGTAGCGTAATCCGAAGCATTGCTAAGTCCCGAGTGATTGTGAAGCGAGCCTCCAGGGTGCATGACCCAGAACCTCCGAATATTCTGCGGTGTTAATTTGTCTTCTCGACTCAAATGAAGACTCCAATGAAAATTACAAAGCTGAAAGCCTCAGAGATGAAATCAGAAGTTGACGGAACGTAATTGAGAGACTCTCTCTGAGCTCTGCGAGCATATATCTTCCAGCAAAATATTTATCACTCTTGAAAATTCATAAGGTCTTCTTTACTAAAAGGATGGACTGTAATATACAATAATAATATACAATCAAGAATCATAAAGCTGTATTCTATTCTTGATGCTGGAAATTATATCAAAAGTAAAGAACTTTGTTATATTCTGAAAGGTAAATCCTGAAAAAGAAAAAAAATGCATATGGGTTAAGTAATGACTGGTGAAATAATCGACACTGTTTATCTATCTGTAGTGGAAGCTTAATATATCTTTATACTACTATGGAATCCGCCTTGAGTCAAGATAATGCGGTCCTTCTTCCTTAGCTGTGCGAAAATTTCATTCGTCGTTTTCCTTCAGTAACACAAATATTTGCTATTTTTTCTTTCTTTATGATATAAGGTAGATAAATATCCTGAGGCTTACAGCAAGATTTCTAGTGGACAGCCAGTGTTTTATCAGCCCTTATATTTTTCTCTTCTGTATCAAAATGATACGTGTCTCCTGCAATATTTGATATCACGATTAAATCTCCTGCTTTTTCTCCCATTATGTCATACAATGAACAATTAAGAATCAAAAAGATGTTCTTGTATTTATACATGGTGCATTTTTTCTCAAATGCCCCATAATATATCAGAAAAATATATAGTCGGTGCACTTCCAGAATATATATATGTGTCTGACTAAAAAGGACCTTTACTACTAGGGGAGAGCAGGGCACAGAGGACCGCTTAACGTTCTTTCGGCGATATAATTGTAAATAACATGTACTTTTAATTGAAATTTGCTGTACATATTGCAAAAACTATCTACTTTCGATAAACGCTTTGCTTGTATACATTATTATTTTTAATTCGAGTATATAATGACAATTTTAGAAAAAAATTTTTGGACCTCTGTGCCCCAGCCCGCGGGGCACAGAGGACTTTGCCGATCCTCTGTGCTCCGCGTATGTAATTTATATATAAAATATAAATTTTTGCAAGAAAACGTATTTTATTATTAAAAATAATAATAATGGCAGATAAATAATAATAATAATAATGGCAGATGGCCGAAATTGCCATCTGCATGCTATCAATGTTCCAGCTAGGTTCGGTTTTTTTTTTATAGTTCCGCACCATCTAAAATAAAAAATATTTAAATAAATAAAAATATTTCATTAACAGTGAGGATATAAAATTCATAGTCACAATTTGACAGCGGGCCACGTCAGCGCAGTGACACGTCGCGTAGGTCCTGTGTGCCCCACTACTACCTGGTCCTCTGTGCCCCCCGCAGTCAATTCATGAACAATCCTAACCTACTTTTAATACATCGAACATTTTGGTAACGAAACTTCGACAAAAAGTAAGCTAAGTGAACACTAACATACATTTAATAAACATTTCAACAATTAAAGCACTTATAAACAAAATGAGAAGGTTACACGTATGAAAGTTTTTTATAAGCTAACCTTGAATTTTCGTTTTTTTTATTTTTTTCCAAAAGCGTTGATTCAAAATGCGTCTTGACTTGACACAAACTGAAATAGTCACTAAACAATGTAATTACGGCCATTACGAAGAAATGGCACCACAAAATACAATTTTATTGAAGCGAACCCCTGTGCCCCGCCGGTCCTCTGTGCCCTGCTCTCCCCTACAATAAAATGAATGTATTAAAAACGTTGCATTTAAACATAAAATAATGTTCAGACAAATGCAAGACCTATAAGCTTTTTTTGTGGTGATGTTCGAAGTTTCCTGAATCGTCCTTGCAATTCCTTTTATCAACTCAATAATTATTACGTTTGAGTTGGGCAACACACGTGAGAAATGAGCACTGTATCACACTGAATACAACTTGCGGCAGGAACTCAAACTATTTGGCGGCGAGCGACTTTGGATTTAGTTCTGTAGTACACTCTGTTAAGTCTCCAGGGTCCACGACTGCGGGATATATGCACACAGTGCACACGTATATATACGTGAAGCTGAAGTGAATGAAATGTGAATGGCGGGGTTCCTCCGATTACCCTATTACTCGGCAGAGAGCTATGCATTTTCATTAGGAATAAATAATCATTCGAATTGGCCACTCGTTACAAATCCCAGAATGTAAAATTTACTAATGGATTGAGGACATCTGCACTCAAATTTTATCCAGTTGAAAAATGAAAAAATTGAAAAATCGTACAAAATTGGTCGTCATTTAAGGATTTAAGTCCCCTAAAAATCACTGCTGCTTTATAATATGACTAGGAATTCCTCGTCTAATCAAATTTTCTTCTCTTTATATGCACATATAAAATATATGAAAATTTCGAATTACTGTGTCTCCTAAATTTATTAGTTATTAGTTCAACAACAATTTCAATAATATAATTAGCACTGATTATTCTTACAGAATATTCCGTAAGAATGGACACTTAGAATTAGAATTTTAATCATAATTTTAAAATAAAATAATGGCTTGGAGAATGAAGTCTACAGCTTTTATCGTGCTCTGTACTAAAAATTTGAAAAATGCTTTGGTGTGTAATAAACTATTCTCGCACATTTCTGTTGGCTCTCTCTCTCTCCTTCGCTCGAATTTTCCTGTGGTATTTATCACCCGGCGATTTTACGTCTTCAACGTTGCATTAGGTAACGAGTTTTCGGCGTAACGCTGCAAAAGTGATTAAAGCTCCCTAGACTGACGTAACATAATTGCTTCATTTATCGGTAATGCAGTTAATTCATTTAGGAGCGTGTAGCATTATTCGTTAAATGACTCTCATCATTGGTATAGATTCAGTTACCTTGCCAAACGCAGGGTTAGTTACTAATGACACAGGCCAGTATATATATATATATATATATACTGGCCATTTTCTATTTGAACATCAACGATCATAAATAATATTTACCATTCCCACCCTGCCAGGATCAAAACGAATCCACGAACCCATAACTATCGACTTTATAGTTCATGCAACTCAGCTCGATATTCCAAAAGCTCACCAATGACCAATTTCAAGCGTCACGTGCACGTACCCTATGCGAAAATCGTGTATTTCTGACAGAGTTAAGGAAATAATAATTTTCTTACGTTTGGAAAATTATTGCTTCTTCGGAGTGGGAGTTTTGTAATTATGGTAATGAATTAATTACACAGACTTTATTTGAGTGTACGTTCCGGCGTAGTTACTTACAAGGTCCAAGAAGCAAGTAAAATATTTACTCACAGAACCCTTACTTTCGCTCAGACATATATCTCTCCGCAAGGTAAATCTCGCTTCGGTTTTCGTATAATTTTTCGACGAATTGAAAATCCTTCTGGTAATTCTATGCATATTACTTTTGCCTGAAAAATCAGGATCCAGAATATGAAAAAACTTTGTGTGTAAATACAGTAGTACTTTAATTAAAAGAAAAACTTACAATATGTAGAATAACAATGCCAGATTTAACAAGCTGTGACTTTGAGTTGATTTATTACAATAATTTAACATTCCAAACTAGAAATTTCAATTTTCCGCGTTTTCAATTTTAAACCCGTCAGATTTTTGCTCAGTTATGAAGCATCCTAGCCGGATAACCGGATCCGCTGGATTGTTTCATCAGGAAACTCGCTATAAACTCAACCCTTTGGGAGAAGAAAATGTAACCGATAATGGAAGCATTACAGTGTACCATTTTCTTGTTCACTGAGCTGAATTAAACCGATGAATCTCAAAATACATAATTATTCTGCATTAGACAAAATCCTCTTAGATTAATTGTAGTAGTAACTTGTATTATTATTTTATAGAAAATTTTTCATTAGAACAATAATTGCAGATTATATATTAAGCCGCCTCTTCTGTTATAGAACATTATAATTTTCAGAGAGACTCATGGTTTTGCGATGTGTATTGTTTTATTTATCGTAAGTAAAAAAAAATTTATAGCTTCTACGCCTCCATGTAATACTGCTATGTGTTTTGCTATCTCACTGGTTTATATACCTTATCGTATACGAAAAGCACTTTGTGAGATACGGTTTACAATGCTTGTACAATACTCGAAAAGGAATTAAAAAATGCAAGGGGACTAAATTTTACAAGATGTTGTCTCCATAACATTTTCTCTCAAAATTCGTTCTTCTGGGTCAAAGGGAATATTGTAGCAAAGTAAAGAACATTTTTAAATGCATATAAAGCTCTGGAAAAATCTGGTAATATATTATAAATTACAATATTTTCCTTTAGATTTGCTGTTTTAAAGATAAAAAAGAAAAATGCCATCTTGAGATGATCACTAACGGCTTTCCATAGACGGTTTTCCATTCTTATAATGTATATAAAAATACACTTAGCTTACCTCCCGAGACTCGTGGATTCTATATCATCAAACGTGAACCGTAAAACCACTCCTGGGAATAAATGAAAATATACACATCTAATGTATTGAAAATATATGTATATGTATAAAAAGGCTGTTATCTATTTCTTCAGGGAACCATTTGATGGTCGTTTTTTTATACAGACTAATTCCAAGCACACTATGAGAGTGAAGAAAATTCACTTCGCATCACCCTTAGTCATGTTTAAAAGATTTTTAAAAAACATGCTTTGTGTATAAATCAGAATATGAGCCTTTACGACTTTTAACATTTCACTTTCTACTTGATTTTAGTAACTAAAATAAAGTTGAGTATAGTAACTAATGAGCTGAGATATAAAGGTAAAACGAATGGTTTAAGCTTCCCATATACATTTTATAAGAATACATTTTCTTGCCTAGTATAACGTAGAATCTTGCTCATACTTTATCCTCGAAAGTTTTAAATTACATTTAAAAAATTAATTTTCTTCACGGTGGACTTTTCTTAGAAGCATTTACTCTAGAGAAAAAGAAGAACCTTAGTTGTATTTTCACCTATCTTGGAGGAGTTCGCCGACTTTAATTAAATAAAAACATTTTATTTCCTGAATGAGTAAAGTCACCAATCGAGTGAGAACAATTCATAAAATGACACTCGTATATTTCCGTAAATGTTTCTGCAGGAATTTGCTTTTGTAAAATAGATTCACTTATCAATTTTGAACAGCAAAAATTTTTTACATTATTTTGTGACGTTTTATGCAATTTTCGTACAGTAACTTATTAGTACAACTCTGTGTTAAAGTGCGACACTTGTGAGGTAATAAAAGCGGTAAAGGCAGTAAAAGCCGTTTTAATCCCCTTTTGCACTGTACGAATATTGTAAATTTACATTTCTCCCATGTTTACAAATACAATTTTGTGCAGAATAATGATTGCAGTGAAATTGACTTGATCATTTTATTACATAAAAGTGATGGGAACATACGCCTGTATGTTTGGTTTACAAATAGAAATTGAAACTCATAATTAGATATTTGTTAATAATGTAGCGTGTGCACAAGAATTCGAATCAGAATTAAATTATGACAAAGTCGGAAACTTAAACTACCCTGGAAACTTGCAAAAAGTATTCAAACAATAGAGGGAAACTCCAGTTTTATGATTAATTAATCAAGCCGGTCTATCGGATTGTCAGCTTGTTCAAATTTCGCGGTTCTTTAGATTAGTCAAATATTCCATTTTAAGTTTGTACTAACTTGAGGGAAATTCCATGCATATATAATTTTATCTAGTGTTTGTGAGTTTTCCTTTATATGACTAGCTGAAAGTAAAAACTGGATAAAAATATTTCATTTGTAAAAGTAGGATAAAAATTATGCAGAATAAAAACGGGACAAAACGAATTCTCAGGGGAAGAACGAAACGCCAATATGAACACATTGGTTCTCCTTGTTCCGTTTTTGCTTTAAGAATTCATGATGTCCCATTTTTATTCTGAAGACTTTTTATCCACTTTTTACTTTCAGCCGCTCATTGTAGATGAAATCGAAAAATTAGAGAAAAGTTATCTTGTCTCAGCAAAGGTCCAGAATAGGTCAGAAAAGGATGAAGACTCCATCCTAGAGGTCACAGGTCTCCTCCCTCATTTTAGATCTTATGCAACGTGCGCGCAATATCATATCGCCCAGTGTAGCAGCGCATATTAAACGTTCCACCCGACTCTTATCGGGTGATTAACGAGCACACCCTTAGGAACGTACATATGTACTTTGACTTTGGTGATCAGACGTTCGAAGCAATTCAGCAATTCGATTGCCCTCTCGTTTTTAACTATTCCACGATCATCCATCAAACGGGATTTCCAACCAATTTAAAACCAATTTAAAACCGTCTACACCTTTAAAAATGCTTATTTATGGAAAGTGTATATCTTCAAATATCAATGTGTGTCGATAAGAGTAATGCAGATAAATTAGGATGCCATGAATGGAAATAATTATTTTTACCTCTTTAAAAAAAGTTTGCTAGTTTTTTAAAAATCTACTGTATTTAATTGTTTTGTTTTTTTCTTTTGCAGATGTTCCAGATCCACCAGATCGTCCGATGGTGAAATCCTTTACTTCACGTTCAGTGCAACTTTCCTGGGCTCCTAGTGCAAATTCTCATAATAATCCTATTTCTCACTACGTCGTTTATGTTCGGTAAGTCCTGATATATTATTATTATTATTATTATTACCAATACGGGAAATAATTGATATTAAACCTTAATATCTCGGTATTAGATATAATATATAGATATAATTTATAGATATTATGTTTAAATATCTAAATAGTATTCCCATAGTTTAATAACAAAATATTACGGTTTAATATCCAGTTTTTTTCTTGGAAGTATGATATTTTTAGATTTTTCATTTTTAAATAATAATATAAAATTTATTAAAAAAGAGCTTGAACCCAACTAAGACCACCAACTCTCAAATTAAATAATTTTTTTTTAAATATGTAAATTCTCTACAGTTTAATAAAATCGAAATCTTAGAGAAAATGCTTCGTATTTTTTTTAGAAACGAACTTTTTTGTGCATTTTTTTTTGCTTCTTTTTTTTACAAATGCCAGTTCACTTAAAGCATTTACAAAGATACGAGTACTGCTGATTGTCGGGATTCATTGAAGCGGTACTCAATCTCGTGTCAGGTGCAGATCAAAGTCTGAAAGGGAGTTGACAAGGAGATTTACAGGGATCGAGAGGGTAGAACAACTGATTCGACTCAATAGATATTCTTAACAATAGACAAAATCGAATGTTTTATTGGTCCTGGGCCATCTATCGATAAAATCGATTCCTCTCATCAGTCACATATTTTAAAAATAAAAATTCAACACCTGAAAAACATAGATGATAAACATGATCAACATGAACAAAAAATAAATGATTCAAATTTTTTTTTTGATCTTTTTATAATAACTAGCTGATAGTAAGTGTATAATCGTTTATAAAGTTGAGCAAACTAGTTTGATGTTTATATAATATCAATTTTCTCTGTTTTAACTAAAATGCTTATACATATTTTCCCAGCATTATTATGTATTTCGCCTTAGGTCGTTTTTGCATGGTTCCTGTTTAACGCATAAATTACCCTAATTATTACGGCAAATTATACAAGAATAATTACCACATTCGGATTTCTATCTTTATAATGAATAATGCATAGAAGATGCTTTCTACAAGCATATTCTTAACTAGTCTTGCACTTCTTTTCAATTTCACATTCACATCAATAGATCACCGTTGAGTGAAATCAAAATATAAATATTTTCTGTAAAATCTAAATTTCAATTAAAAATCAAATGTGTTTCTTAATGTGTTTCCGTTCTGCTGTTCGTTTCTCTTCTCTTGATTTTTTTTATGGTATTAATACTTTTTTTGGAGAATTCTTATAATAGTAAAGTTTCCTACGTAAAAGTAGAAGAGGAGAAAAGAAAAAAATGAAGGGGAGAGATAACGGACCGCAGAGAACAAAGGGTACTTATCGACACTGTAGTTCTTAGCTGCACTAACTCTTCCTCCCCTATTCCCTATCATTCTTATTCTCTCTCTTTCTCTTCCTTTTCCTCTTCCTCTTACCTCACGCCACGAATCTTCAGAAAAATCTAAAATGTTACATTACCTTAACATTTCAAAAGATTTAAAGTGGTACTATATATTTTTTTAAAATTTCAATTGCATTATTATTGAAAATTTATTTCCTATATTTTTTTGGTACATACTTGAAAAACTTTTAAATAATTAAATTATAGATTACAAAATCACTGAGAATGGTTAATTAATGTTGAAACTACACTTCGCGTCGTATTTGAATGTAATTTACAATGCGTGACATAACCAGTTACCAGTTATTGCATTATGTATAGCTGTTGCCAAGAGTTAAGTAATTAGGTGGAACATGCATACCCCGTATGTCTATTTCCAGAATGTCCGCGTCTAATCTGTATTGGTTTCCATTAATTCTTTACCATGTCTGTATATACCTATAGGACATAATCGAACACTATATAAGAAGAATCCTGGTTTCATAGATGCAGGTTTAATTAAAATCTGAAATTAAACCCTCAAAGGAAATTTCATTCCTTTAATTCTTTGTTGACTCTTGACATCAAAACATATGAAACGCAAAGGCACTCTATTCTAGTCATGCAACTCAAATTAGATATTATTAGTATTGTTATTACATCCATAATTAAACTTTTAATTAGATATAAGGAATTTTTCATTTCTGAGTGAAGGTGTCAGTTTTGCTTAAAAGTTTGTTAGATTTAAGCAAACTTTCTCTCTCTTGATTCCACTTGAAATATTGGTGTTTGAGCAGTGAAATTTACTGGTTTTCCCCAGTGACGGTTTGACATTGGATGTACATCTTGCACTTGTAATTTTGCCAAAGCAATAATTTTTCTAGCATTCTACGTACGTGTGCGGCCAACCGCGCGTGGGAAAATGGATAATCAGGACCAGTGACCTGCCCACATTTTCAGAGGACGAACAAAAGACTTGAATATATGTCCCTCACGTTTATCGTAACATTGCATCTTTTCTGCTTTTACCATTTTATTAAATAGAATTATTTTCCTCTGAATTCATGTTTTTTTGTGAGGGGGGGGGGGGTATGGAAAAGGAGACAGTGCTAGTATACTTTATCCCATAATCATAATTAAAGAAAATAATACTTCAATTGTCACGAGTCTGAGCACTGCTCTAAAATATGGGACATTAATAAAAAGTTGGGACAAGTTTCGTAGACTTGAGGTGCCTTCTCACTTATCACGAAAACGTCAGAGAGGGAGTGGTAGTCAGAGAACGGTGCTTGATTTCCTTATGGAATTAATAACCTCCAAATGAATGGAGCAGCGACCAAAGAAAGTTCCAGCGAACTTTATTGACTAATATATATTCCGGTTCTATGAGGTATTGCAATAGTTTTCCGAAAGGTCCGCGGAGTGAATGGAACGGAGAAATGGCCAGAGCAAAACTTCAATATTTGGCGGCGATAACGACGTCCCCTCTAATATATCTCCTTACAACTTTTCATCCTGCCTAGAAGCAGTAAGAAATCTGATTAAGGAGTTCGGACAGGGGTCGATTCAGGTGGAAAAAAGAACGCTTAGTCACGCTAATGACGCTTTAAAGCAAACTTCACAGAGACTTAGGTTAAAGTAATGAATGAATATTAGGATAAGTCGATTAATGTCCTCATTTTTTGCATCAATTATTCAAAAAATATTGCTTTATAAATTATACCTATAAATGATTTTGTAAGGTCTTAAATTATTTTGACCAATAAGTGCAGAATTTTAAATCCAAATGGTTTTTTGTACCTTAATTTAAATGAGGAATAACAGAAAATGAATTTGTGGAGAATATAAATATAAATACAACTTGAAATCTCCTGCATTAAAGTTTCTAGGGAGCGTCTTTAGAAGATCACCGTCCGTGCATCCATTGTTGAAGCTTCACTAACTGGTAACTAAACGAGAAAAGGCATTCTTGGTAGAACAGCCGACACGTAGCGACCGTATTTCAAGTGGAAGAGTATTAGCACATTCTATAAAATAAGTTTCGGTACGTGAGGATGACGAGTTTTCTGTGAATGGATAAAAAGACTTTTTGATCGAGAGTTCGCCAGGGAGTACTTACGTGAGACGTATGAGCAAAACTGACATTACAATCGGATTCGATATACGTTCAGAAACTCGATGACGGATTCTAAAATGAAGTACTCTGAACGTACAGCGTTTGGCAAATTCAACAGTGCAGTTTACTATAGAGGAACTTAATAAAGTACTTGAACTTCCAGTTACAAAAAAGCGTTATTTTTGTTTTAAAGTATCGGTTACATAGTAACGCGTTACAAATTTTGAGGCAGTATAAAAGTAACGTATCAAACTGCAAAAAAGGACACGTGTTGTGAAGAAATAAAATTGAAAGATGTTAAATAAAATGTTCATAGTATAAACAAACTTTCAGATTCTCATTTTTCAAACTTTTAATTCAAGCTTTTTTACTGGAACTCTAGTGGTGGTAGAATTATGTTTATTAGATATTTCTAACCCAACCTGATCTTCTCGATTACAAAGTGAACTTTTTCATCTAAAATCCTATACTTTCGTGTATCCTTACAACTTTGCTCTCGTTCTAAACTTTTTACTTGCCAGATATCTCTAGGTTGCTTTTTTAGCATTCATGCATTCCTTTCTGTTTTATTCATTTCCGTCCAGTTTTCCAGGCGTACTCTTATATCTTATTCATTGATACTTTTCCGCATTGATCTCAGCTACCGGTAAAGCCGTTACACTTTTATTTACTTGCCTTACATGATCTTGTAAACGCCAGCCTATCATAATCTCTACACATATATATGTGGCATCATATCGAATCGATATTATAAAGTATAAACTTTCAAATAAGTTAAATCGATTTGCAGAATATTTTTAAACTGCAATTCTCTTCTCTACTTTTAATCTTATTTGAATTCATTCTGTGATTTATCAAATCATCTTCTTTCAATATCATCCATGTAGTAAGTTTATAGTTTGGTGCTAATTGGGGCCAACCTAGGCGACTTCTTATTTTTCTTATTTTTTGTACATTAATTCATATCTGCTACTATAATCTCGAATATTAACGTATAAAATAGAAACTGAAGGGCACTGGTTGCCACTATTTATGTAAATATCGACAAGGTTTGTTGAATCCGTAATGCTCTCGCAAGTTGGAATATGCATGTGATTATTAATCCGTATTACAAGTTTAATTCGAAATTTCTGCTTAATACATACAAGTGCAAAATGCAAATTGAGGTTTAAACGCAAAAATATTATATTTATAGATTTCGTGTATAATAAGGAAAACGTTTCTACCATATCAATGATTAAACATTCACTTTGTTTAGCACTGACTGTTCAATTCAAAGATTTATTTTACTATGAACATACGTTTGTTTCTGGAGCCTCAAAACATGTAAAAAATATTTTATAGGCAGCAATAATATCATATATACCTACTAAATTCAAAAATTGTATGTCAAAAAATTGCAATAATTACAAAGGTAATTATTCATTTCAACAAGCCCTTATCAATATTGAAGCCTTTATGCAATTATAATTACACAAATTGTCTAAATTTATCGCTCATTCCACGTTTATCTATTTTCAGCTTGCAAATTAACATTCCTGTTTTCATCAATTATTCGAAAGGAAATATTACATATTATAACTTTACTACAGGAATGATATTTATTCCCGATTTAAAATCCCTTTGCACAATCAATAAAAATGTATTCAAAATATTTAAATAATCAATTATGCACATTATCTCAATTTTTATTCTGCTCACTGAAAAATTGAATCCACAATGTGAAAGAATGCAAAAGCTCAGCTGAAATTGATGAAACCAGTCGTTTATAAAGGGAAATCGTTAAAATAGTCGAGAACGTTGTAATTTACGCGCTCGCCAACAAAATTCTGACAAATGGATCGTATTTCCCTTTAAAAATTTCTCTCGTATGCCTCCTACATCAGTACGTCCTTTCACATCGAAATCGATGTTCGTCTAAACTGATAATATCAGTGCTACAAATATTTGTCGAAAATTGATGAATACAGTATAACAAAATAATTTTTTTCATAATTTATAATTATCATATTTTAAATAATTACGCAATGTTGTTATTGTAGATTAATGCATCTTACAGAAATTTATTGTGCTTTTCCTGTATATCAAAACAGTCTTTTATTAGGAAATTCTGCTTTTTATATATGACATCCGCTTAAAATTGAACGTTTATCAAGTAACCCATATCAATATCAACGAATTTCCTGCTGTAAGGTTATTTCAGAAACCAATGAAGAGAAACCAATTGACTGTCAAATGCACCTGGATTTAGATATTGATGAGAATTGATTTTTTTTTCTTATAAAGTAAATTGAAAAATCTCCCTTTGAAAATTCTTTTCTATGAAATTTTGTTCTGAAAAGACTTGTAAAAATGTCGAAATTTTTATTTTTTAAGGAAAGCATCAAATAAAAATGCAGGGAAGCTCATATTCTGCATTTTAGTTTGATGAGAAGTCGAAATATGGTGAAAATAAGTTAATATCTTGACTTTCAATATTCATTCTTTTTCACAATTTTTCCTGTGTAGAAATTTTCAAACTTGGTTCAGACTTTCGATGGTTCAGACTTCCGATCCAGGCCCCGACCGGATGTCGGATTTTTAGGTCACTTAAAATTACTTGAAATTTCCTGAAGTCATTGTAAGATCCTGGAATCAATATCCTGAAATATCTTGAAGTCAGAAAGTTACAATGATCAGTTGAATTGTCAACCTTATCGGAATTTAGCATTTTGAAAAGAAAGTCCAATTGCATCTGTACAAAATTTTTCCTGAGAAATACGAGATGCCCGACGTGCGAGGAGTAAATTTTCATATTTATATCCGTCGAATGCACATAGGTAGATTGGACATGCAGTCAATGTTCATGCGAGTTACGTTAGATTTATACGACGAAACACTATTCGATCAGTACGATGACGCATCGGAGCGAATGCATACGATGGACATGGTTCGTTAAAAAATGAATCTATTTATGCATCAGGGCGTGAAATTCAAATACGAGAAATTCGCGCAGCAATTGGCTCTGAAACACATAATCGATATTTCTACTAAATCTGTCGCGTTGCATTTTATTCGCTCATCAAAATATTAAAGCCTCATCATCACACTAAATCCCAAGGTGTCAAATTTTAATTCAAAAGTGGATCAAAGCGTTGCACAATGAAAAACGCAATTGAAAAATTACAACCACATTCACAAATTCCTACGTAGATGTCAATTGTTTTTCCATTGTGCAACGCTTTGATCCACGTTTGGATTAAAAATTG
Organism: Synergus itoensis; assembly: GCA_904066005.1. Lineage (NCBI taxonomy): Eukaryota > Metazoa > Arthropoda > Insecta > Hymenoptera > Cynipidae > Synergus > Synergus itoensis. The sequence continues at coordinate 1,153,128 of CAJFCP010000087.1, forward strand.
ACACAAAAATTGAATGAAAATTGACAATCTAACTTCATCATTCTTACTCACATTTCAAATAATTCCTATCATCAAAAATTTACGCAGTATTTAAATTCAAGTACAAATATCACTTTTTTATCTTTTTTCCCATAAAAAGATAATACGAGTTCTCCTGTGCTAGAAACTCAGTAATGAAGACTCTCTATATCATTTACATATTTACTTATCATTCAAAAAAGTCTAAAAGTTTTCAGAAGCATATATTTTTCTTGAAAAGTGATAAAACCTATAATGCATTAAAAAGTTTTGAACGAAATTATACTAAATTACCTAAGATAATTATTATTATCATATAACTGTGTGATTCCATTAAAAAAATATGAATGGCTTTTTAATATGAGAATTAATGTCTTAATGTCTTCTTAATTATCATTTATACAAACGAAGCTGCAACGTTCCTCTCAGATATTTATTCATTTAATTGCAGTGAGATCAAAAGATTAAAGATAAGCTGTGAAATCGCACATCGCATCAATTATTTAGCAGTAGACCCGAATCAACTTTCATTAACATTTTCTTGGATTCCACCACAAATGTAAGTTCATGTGGACACTTAGTTTCTTTCTTTTTAATTTTTTTCTACTTTCTTCAGACAAGGAGAGTGTGCATGTAGCTTTCCAAGCTCTAAATGATTCATGCTGGGGGTCTGTCACTCTTGAGTAGAAAGAGTGCTTGGCTTCGCTTGGTTCATTTGTTTATCTCTTTTCATCATTTTTAATTCCGTTCCACCAGATTACGGCGGAATACTTAAACAGAACGCGGCATTTCTTAATTATAGTGATATAGTCGAGGTATTCGCGCGCTTCAAGCAAACGAACGATGCTTTTCTTCCTTCATCCCTATTCTCGTACTTCGTCGCCATTTTACTCGTTCATCTAATTCCTTTATTTTTTAATTATCAGACTATTTTCATTCCTTCTCTTCAGAATTGCATTTCCGTGACTCTTAGACATCTGCCACTCTCTGCTATAAAATAAGAAATAAAGGGCTTTTTAAATATTATTTTTGGCTATCTTATATATTATTAATTCCGTTTCAGAGATCTTTTTTGAACGGAAAAAAACTCTTATACAGAACAGTATAAATTTAATCTAAAGTTAGGTGGATAAACGAAAACTAGACGACATGAAAAAGGTCCTTATATCATTTAAACGGATGCATAAACAATTTTTTTTCTTATACTTGCAGAAAACTTATTAAAGTACAATTTGATCCAAGAGAGACTTTATTGAAGTCTTGCACTTAATTAGAAGCCTCAAGCGTCGAAAATTAAATCATTGATGCATATTAATAATTTAATAACCCCAGAGTAAGTACTATTTCATCGTTAAAGGGCATAAACTGTATTTTACTTATTAAAACTCAAACTCTACTTTTTTCCAATTATCGTTACCTGTCAGTTTATTTTCTTGCTCTTAATAGAAAGAGTCGATCAAACTAACTTCATTACTGTATAGTAAAATCACAAGTGAATCATATAACTTAAAAATTTAACGAAAAATAACTCTTTATATTCAAATGATTAAATTACTAGTAACTATTAATTTCTCATTTTTGCACTCCTTTTGCTAAAAAGATTCAAAGGATTCCAGATAATTTAAAATTAAAGGATTTTAAAATATTTTAAGGGATTCGGAAGTGTGCAGAATAATTCAGAATTTGGGAATGGAGAAATAAGAGAGGCCATTGAAGGGTGAGAATTAATAATGTTCAACGAAAGTTGTAAAGAAAGAAAATGTCTTTTTAGAAAGAAAATGCATTCTAGTTAAAGAAATAGGGATCGTTTCGTAAAAAGGGCCGTCGTCTTGTCTCTTGTATTGTTTGTGATTCAGAATCAAGAGGACACCACGTCGATATCTTCTTAGATCTTGAGCTTTACGGTGATTATCCTTGACTGGTTGAGCTCCACGGTGGGAAGCTCTCGAAGGGATTATCTTCCCTTTCCCTTGCCCCTCTTCATCCATCTGCCACCAACCACTGTCACACCCTTCAGCTGCTGTCGATATTTCAGCAGCCTTATCTAACTCCCAGGAAATATATACGGTACATCCGAACTGCTTTTCGAGGTGCGAGCACTTTGAATTGTTCCACGAAAAATTCCAAATGCTAGGGGAAGTAGTCACTTCCTCTAGACATGTGAACACGTCGATATATTAATTAGAACCTTCGGGAAGGGAGAGAAAAGGAAGATTAGCCGAGATAGGGGTGAATTTTTTTTGGAATGAGGTTAGTGCGGTTTCGTGTTCTGAATACTTTGAGGGTTGAAATGATACGAAAGGAACGAATAAGATGTAGACCTTAATGAAAAATGTTAATTAAAACTGCATTTCTATTCAACGGTTTTTGAGATTTTACTTATGATTTAGTTTTATTTCGAAAGCTTGAAAATTAAAAGCTTTGAATACATGTGTAAAATAATTAATTAAACTGAAATTATTTTATTTCGTCAAATCAGCTTTTCGGCGTTTAGGGAACATTAAATGACACAAAGTATTTTCCATATATTAAGTGTTGAATGAGGTAATTACGTGAATAAAAGCTGATGTTCCTTTTTCGTGCGGTTGATGAATGTGGTTGGGTGAGAGAAGCCACATTTTCGTAATAAGTGGGGGATGATAAGGTGCTTTAATAACAGCAAGTATATGCTCATCTTCCTATGTTTCTGTCGACAGACGAGGTAGTTGATTAACCTAACACCGCACATTGTCCATTAGGGTTCCCATTATGATTCTTCCGCCTTATTATCCATTAGAATTTGCATGGCGTTCTAGCAAAGGAGTAAGAAGTACTTAAACACCCTTCACAATTCTGCCCTCAAAGGGAAATTCAAATAAGGTAATGATTCTATTAAGTGACTTAATGGAACCAACGTACCTCCTTTTAGGAAGGAAGATTTGTTTCTGATCGGATGTGTACTTTACTATGTTTACATAATTGAAAATTTATTAGTTGAAGTCGAGGTTTACTGATTTCTGAAAATTCATTATAACAGGTGTCTACTAAATTTTGCCCACGTAATTTCCGGATAATTCCCTCGTTTTTCCCGCTTACAAATGTAAGGTCTCTCTTATTATAGAATCATCATACAATATGCATTTTGGATTGCAAAAATATTTCGGTTGATTATTTGGAAAAGTTTTTTTAACCTAGTCATCCACACTCAGCGTTAAAAATAAAATCAAGGACAGTTCCGGATTTTCCCGGACTTTTTTCAGTTTCCGGATTTCTTTAAATTCCCGGACAGTAGACACCCTGTTAAAAATAATAATTCAGGTTTTGAGAGATTCAGTAAATGAGGCAATTTAGCCAGCCAGAAATTAGTGAAAGATATTTAATGGATTCCAGTAGAGAGAGTCGATTTTGGTCAGACATCAACAGAATGCAGTGCCTGGAAAACTGCATTTAATAAAATATTTGTATGGACCAACGATATATTTTTGCTGACGTGTGGATGAGATTAATGGATTAAACTTCATGGTATGAAAAACAATTTTTAACGATTTTGTTCTTGTATTCTGAATGTTTGAAATTATATTGATTGAATAAATTTATTCTTAGAAATTGTCATATTCTTGGAGCAGTAACAGTATAAAAGAATTATCAGGGTAATATCAGAGGTTAATAGACGCGACGAATCTGTGATTGCCAATTGTAATCACATTAAATAATAATTTGTAAATCAAATAATAGGTATATTTGTGTCTGAGCTATTCTCAAATCTTTCTCAAGCATTGAATATTTTCAAAAAGTTCTCTGTCACTTTACTGTAAATGGAATACCTTGCTCCATGTGATCCCTAGTCTCATTCAGTAGATATAGACTATTTTACCCAGACAGTAAATTGATTCATCAGTTATGGTCTGAGTGAACTCAGCTAAATTCTGCTCTTCTTACGTTAATGTGAGGATTTTGAGAATTATTTTGTAAAATTTCTTTTTGAACAGTAGGGCTGTTCAAAAAGATCTTTTCAAATCTTTTTTTAAAAAAGATTATGAAAGCGTTTTTATTTTGAAAAAAAGTCAGTTTTTGTATTTTGCGAAGGCTATACTCAAAATTTCTTCGATTTGATGAAAAAAATACTGTCATAAATTTTCTTGTATTTTTAAAAAATTTTTTAGAGCTTTTTATTTTAGGACTTATTCCTGAATTAGGTAGTTTTAACTTAATTGATACTTAAAATAATTTAAGTATTTTAAAACACTAAAAGACACTGACAATAATATTCTGAAATTATAATTCACATCTTTTTTATCGGTTAAAAGGTTCTAGCACTAATAATTTACATTACACAGTAAATGCGAAAAAAAGAAATTAAATACTCACCTAAGCGCATCCATAAAGTAACCCTTTTAAACGAGGAATAAATCTTGTCTTGCTTATAAATCTCAATGGGTCTGTGCGATCGATTTTCGTTCGTTTCGCCTACATACTGGGTTACGCCGGTTTGTTTCGTAAAACCATTTTGTTAAAGTCCGACATTACTGATCCCGTGGCTTTCGATACGTTATTTCAAACTATTTGATAACGGTTATAAGTAGAAAAATTTGTAAGAGGATAATTTTTAAATACTTCAGCAATTTTTATACTCGTACAAAGGTTGCTTAAAATTTTTTATAAAATTTGAAAAATCTTGAATAAATATTCCAAAGAAGATGGACGGATCAAAATCGCTGGAGTAACGAAAAACGAATCAATCCCTCTAGGGAAATCCTCGGATATTTTCTATCTGCATCGTGGCTGCCATCTCCATGTCGAGTTAATTCTGGGAATTGTACTGTTGCCATTTTTATGAGAGTAGATACTATTTCTCGCTCTTGGCTAATCCGCCATTTCGTAAATTAGAGGTATACTCCCGAGTCCAATAATCGTAAAGATTAGGATATCCCCTTGAATTTTTCTTTTACCTCAGAAAAAATTGTTCTCCTTTTACTCTACGTTTATCTTTTATTACAGGATCTTTTACATTTGGTATTTTAATTGGAAAGAAAGATTGTAAAACACCACTGGGTTTGACTTAGTTTCTCAAGTATTTGGGTTCGGTCAATTCAAACATTCGGTCAAAGCTGGTACATAAAGGCAAGTTAGTTTAGGTAAGGAGTCACTTTTACTGTAAACCGACTGGAAAGTGAGCTGTGGAATGTCAATAGACATTCAAAGATCTTGGAGGAAGCCACAACATTCGTGGCACGTGAATGGAAAATTGGAGAAGACACAAAAGCGAGAAAACAGTGAGGGTGGAAACTCTTGACCCTGGAATCCGCTTTTTGACACAAGTGAATACAATCCGACGTTTTATCCAAAAATCCCATTAGGCAATCGCGATTCCAACTGCATACTGATTCTCGCGACTAAGCTCGCGCTCTCTGCGAAATTAAATTCTACGATTAATGTCGTTTGCAGTGAGCTACAATTTATGAGTTGACATACTGACATAAATATCAAATATAAATTAACCTTTTGAGAGAAGTGTTTTGATTGAAGTGGAGCATATAATTGAAAGCATTATCAGTATTTAAACTTTTACATTTTCGATTTGCAGTAATGAAAACAGAATTTTAGATTTTATTTAGATCTATTTATTAATTATTATTTAGATTTAGTTAGATCACTATTTTTTGTCTTGCAATATTTCATCATGCTTAAAGCAAGCATTTTTTTAATGAATAAAGATAGAATTAAGTGAAAAAGTAAATTTAATACTATAAACAAAAAAATATGCTTTTCCGAGAATAATTCTTCAATAAATGATGCTATCAAAGCATTTTTCTCATATTTCCACCTCAAAATGACAACCCCACGTACAATAATGTCTCGTGCAAAGTTTAGTGCAGCCACTATATAGCCACACATGTCGTAAAAACGATAGTTCGCTCGGTCGCCGCCAGATATAGTTGATATTCAATAATGAAATAAAAGTTTTAGAAGTCTCAATTTTATGACAAAATCTGCGCCTGAATGAATTACCTGGAACATTCGAAATATTTTTTATTGGGCGATCTTTTGAACTCTAAATATATTAGTAAAAGCTAGCATTTGAATTGCCATACTGTCTGCGCCACCCCTGAAACCATGTTGTTGTCAGCCATCTAATTTAAATAGACTTTCCCCAGACACAGTAGAAAAGGTCTGTAAGAGTCAGACATCACATTGATATATAAAATAAAAATCCGGATAATTAGAATATAATTTTGCACAGTAATAAACGTATCTGAACACATCGTGCCTTTTCTACTTATGCAACTTAACAGTTTTTCACTAATGGCGCCAGTGAGCCCTTAGTAGTTAAACCATGTTGTTGCCAGCCATCTAATTTAAATAGACTTTCTCCAGACACAGTAGAAAAGGTCTGTTAGAGTCAGACATCGAATTAATATATAAAATAAAAATCCGGATAATTAGATTATAATTTTGCACATTAATAAAACGTGTCTGAACACATCGTGCCTTTTCTACTTATGCAACTTAACAGTTTTTCACTAATTGCGCCAGTGAACCCTTATTGTTAGTAGTAAAACCACGTTGTTGTCAGCCATCTACTTAAATAGACTTTTCTCAGGCACAGTAGAAAAGGTCTGTAAGAGTCAGACATCAAATTGATATATAAAATAAAAATCTGGATAATTAGAATATAATTTTGCAAATTAAAAAACGTGTCTGAGCACACTGTGCCTTTTCTACTTATGCAACTTAACAGTTTTTCACTAATGACGCCAGTGAGCCCTTAATAGTCAAACCATGTTGTTGTCAGCCATCTAATTAAATAGACTTTTCTCAGACACAGTAGAAAAGGTCTGTTAGAGTCAGACATCGAATTAATATATAAAATAAAAATCCGGATAATTAGAATATAATTTTGCACATTAAAAAAACGTGTCTGAACACATCGTGCCTTTTCTACTTATGAAACTTAACAGTTCTTCACTAATGGCGCCAGTGAGCCCTTATTGTTAGTAGTATAACCACGTTGTTGTCAGCCATCTAATTAAATACTTTTCTCAGATACAGTAGAAAAGGTCTGTACGAGTCAGACATCGAATTAATATATAAAATAAAAATCTGGATAATTAGAATATAATTTTTCAAATTAAAAAACGTGTCTGAACACATCGTGCCTTTTCTACTTACCCAACTTAACAGTTTTTCACTAATGGCGCCAGTGAGCCCTTATTAGTAAAACAATGCAGGGCCGGCGAAGCCAATTTTTTCCATGTATGGATTTACGATGGGGGGGGGGTAGACCGAAATTTTTTTCTTTGCTTTTTCTTTATTTGAAAGAAAATGTTTTCCTTCGCACAAAATTTCTAGATATAAATTCGTTTAATACTTTGAAACAAAAATCATTATCTTTCCAGACAGTTTTTCATGTATGGAATTTCCATACATGAAAATTTCCATGTATGGATTTATCCATGGCATCCATACTGTCTGCGCCGCCCCTGTAAAAAAGAACGTTGTAATGGAATTACTTAAATCGCTTCTTAAATGAAATATCGCCGTTATTAATTGCCTTCAAAGAGCACTAAGCTGATAAAAAGTTGAGCTTGAAACGTCTTGACTTAAGTATGACAGCCCTTCTTTCGTCAGAGAGGAAACTGCATTAACTTTCATTACTATCAGCGAGTAAGGATTAAAGTTGAAGAAGGCTACGGAAGTGCGCCATATTATTAAAAATCAAGATTCGCTTACCTAGTCTGGAGAAAAATCTATAAAAAAAACTGTAAAAACTTTCATCCCATCAAGTCTGCAGTTTTTCCGTTAAAGAAAAAGATTTCGCTTTTGTACCAACTTCCTTCGCCTCATCGTGCTGAGTTTCATTTACGAAGACATTGACAATTGTTGAAAACTCAGATTTTACTGACAGTATTTCTGCTACGTTTAACAATTTTAGTCGATTCTGCTTTACTTCCTCTTGCATTTATTTTTAAATAAAAGATATGTGTAATGATACATTTTGTGCATGATAAGAAAGGAGACAGAAATTATTGGATTTTCAAAAGAACTCTCAGACTGTGTGGAATGACAATGAAAGCAGCTGAAGAAGGAATTGTGAGCTACATCATGAATCCATTGATGGAGTTTGTGTAGGAAGATTTGTAAAGAAGCTGACAGGTAGATCTTGAAACATAACAGGAATGAAAAGTTTCAATATAATACGAAGAAAATAACTGCAATGGAAAACATTCCGAACAATGATAAAAATACCTACCTGAAAAGCTGAGGGTGGAAAACAATTCGGAATAAAAGTGGCTATTATAATAGAATGATTCATTCAGCATATCTCTGTAGTAATTATAATTCTACAAATGTAAAGAATTCTTGAAATAATACTGAAAAGATACTGAAGGTACTTGAAGCAATTATAATAATTTCAACTCGTGCTTATAAAGACAATTTAAGAGAAACTCTTATTTACAAGATATCAGAAATGTAGAGAAGCCATATATGAAAAAATCTTCAAGAAAGTCTTACCCATGAATCAATTGGTTTTATAGGTCATAAATCTGTTCACTGTATGTACATAAAACTTAATTCAAAGGATGGGTAATAGACTGAATAAGAATGAAGCACTTTCTCCTAACTTTACTAATTCCAAAGCATGAATCTAAAGAATCAATTCCTTTTTATACCAATATATTTTTCTTGAAATTATTATATGCTATGAAACCATATCTTTATTCGATATATTTAGATATTTGAAATAATTCCCGTAAAATAACACAATAAAACCGAAATATTGTTTTCTTTTTTGAAAAAAATTTCTGCACGGCTTATTGTGTCTCGGTATTTTGAGAATTGCATGCATTATGTTGGAAAATGTAAATTCAGGATATTAACTTGGGGAGAAGACGTATTAGTTTTAATAAACCTGTAGATAAAAATGCAGACGACATTTATTGGAGGCTTTCAAAGTGGAGGCAATAAATTGTAAGAATCAATAACTTATGCGGAATTTCGCATAACTTTCCACATTGTTCGGAACGTGAGAGATTTCCGATCGACCTACCTACGAAAGGAGAGTGGAGACGATATTCAAAACCATTTGCCTATTGATCGATCCTTGCAATGCAACGCGCCGATGACCCATCGAGCAAATATTATACATATATCTATACACCTGGAATATGGATATGGTATGGCATTTTGAAATTTTCGATTGCACATGCCACAGTCATACCTCGAGGTCATGGCCATTCATTTCATCTGAAATGAAAATTGAAAATAGAAAACAGAAATGTAGAAATACAGACTGATTTAATATGAGAAATTGCCTCTTATGTTGAGTGAGAAAACAAAGTATTTTCAACTGCTGGTAGAAAGAAGAAATTTGCGATGCGTATATTCACACAAATGCCGTGCTTGCGAGAGACAAAATACAGGAATAAAGGACAGTGCTTATGCTTATTTCACTGTTTACTTTAACGCGATGTTCGTAGACAAACAAGGGAGACACGAAGATCAAAGGAGTTGAAAAAGGAAAAAGAGTTAGGAGTGGAGTAGAACATCTTTGTTTTGTGTGACTGGGAGTCTCAAATGTAATCTTACGTCTGTATTGGAAAATTGAAAGAAAAAGATGAAAAAGAATTATCATTCCGAAAGGGCGTTGAATTATGATAAAGAGCGTTGTCAATAATTCTGTAAATACAATTCAATATATATGATTTGCGTGTGATAAATTAAATCGCACATCATTTATATATTTTGCACCTCCACACCTTTTTTCTAGACGTTATCACCTGATGGAGACAGTCGCCCAGAAAATATTAAAGACACCTTCTGTCAGAAACGTACGAAAATAATCCATCATCCATATTCATTGTTGCCCTTACAAAACAGTCCTCAAAGAAAATCACCTTTCCCACCCATTTCCTCTTTTTCATTCGTCAAAGCTCACACTGACACGTGATAGATAACGCTCAAGTGATTTCCTCTCCCATTCCGGCCGAACGAATAGCAATACGTATTGTGGTGAGTTTGATATTCCATTTAAAGTCAAAAGGTGTCCTGGTATGAAGCGATGATACATTTCGCTCGGTGTTGGCGAATCTATTCTTGTTAAAAGTTTTAAATCGAAAAGATCGGCCATCGCGGAGACACCGCCGCCCTTTCCCTTCCACTAGGGAAAAGAAAAGAAGAGAAAAAATGAAAAGAAAAGGACATAAAAGAAAATGAAATGTAAGAAAAGAAAAGATGGTTCAAGTGGAGTGAAGTAGGAGGAAGTGCGAGGACACGAAAGGGTGGGCCAGGAGATTGGAAAAGCGAACGCGGTACTTTGATTTCTCACGTGAGTTACCAAATCAAATTTCTGGAACAACTGAACGTTCCTCCAGCGTTGGCAAAGGCCTTCAAATATCCATGAAAACTCACCGAAGCCGCCGAGCATTTCGAATTGATTTGGCCCTCGAGCCGTGCCCAGGTAGTAGAGCCACGAGGTAGAAAAGATAGGAAGACAAAAAGAGAGAAGAAGAATCGTGGAGGGATGGGAGGCATTGGGATAAGGAAGAAGGATATCAAGTCGGTAATTCGCGGGGAAATAGCGTCGATTTATACAGAGATTGAATAAGGTTTGGAATAATAGGGTCCTGCCAAATTGCTGGGTGAAAGACACCTGGCGCCTTTCTTCTTTTCTATCTTTTTACTCTCTCTTTGCCTTCCATTATCTTTACTTTTCCACCGAGAGTATTTTATTAGTTAAGCTCTTAAAGATATCTACCTACTGAATTTCAACTACAAAATATTTAGCTACGTAGTCTAAAGTTTGTAGCCATAGAATCCATTTTTGTTTAAAGATACCATATGGCCCATTTTGGAAATATATTTCTCATCTCTCTTTTCAATTTCTTTATTTTTTGTTTTGCTTTCTTCTTCACCTACGATTTCAAGAAAGTCATATACAAGAATCCAACCTACATGTCATTCGTCCCTCAGGCATGCTTTCGAGCTATGCGTCCCCGATGGACGAGCTCGTCTTTCCGGTTATCTTGCAAAATATTGCACCGGGAAAACCAATAGGAAAGTGGGTTGATAGATACATCGACAGAGTCAGAACTAGGTACCTGAAAATTTCATGGCTTGTTCCTTTGGGTGAATTCAAGAAATAGAGCTTACCCTGCACGGAGAAAATGAAAGGATAAGAATCCTTAATCGACGGTGTGATGTTCCTATATATGTCCCTGGGTGGAATATTTTAATTCTGGACTGAGAATAGGCAGGTTGACTAATGGGTAACAGTGAGTTTCAAAATTTAAGTGAAATTGGAAACTTAAAGCAATTTTTTAACAATTTATAACTTATGTCTCCTTTCTAAAAAAGTGGTGTAACGAAATGTCTTAAAAATATCGCATACACTATTATTGTAAACCTGATTGGCTTTTGAATGACTTGAAGTTGTAAAAAGGAAACAAATATTCGTGGGCATAGCGCACGTGTTGGTTAGCTAGTGTATTCAAATAATAAAAGTATGAATTGCGTGCTCGACAATATATAATATATGGATTTTTTACTTTTGAAAATATAGGAAAATGTATTCAAGAACACGTTGACGATTTTTAATACTGATATTTTGTATTATTGTTGCACATTTAAAAAAAAGGTACAAAAAACAAACCTGTTCAGACTTTTTGTATATTGTATACGTACATTTATGCACGGACATATATACATATGTACAATGTTATATAACAAAGTACATGTAAGTGATGCCGATACAATTCAATTGAGTTTGTGAAACCTTTTTCACTATCGAACGTTGCAAATTAACATATGAACCAACTTTTCTAACATTTTTGTGCGAATATTTTTTTCAAGCTAAAATCCAACCTAAATTACATTTTCGTATTTTATGGTCAGCCAAAATTCGTCTGGTAAATACATTTTAAATGCGACATCAAATAACCCGTAGGTGTGTTACATAATTACAAAGTCAGCAGTGATCGATAACTTTCCAGCATATATGTCTTCATCGACTGAGTATATATGATGTTATTATGCAAATGTCAAACGTATAATATGATCTCTCAAAGGACTTTAGGTTGACTTGAACCTTCCTACCTCCATCAATCCCAATCACATCACGTAATCTAATTCATTTCAAACATCGTCTTTCCGAAAAGATACTTTTTTGCATCCGGATGAGTGATTATTTTCTATTGTTTCCACTATTTAATTTTACCATTCTTTATTATTATTCAAACCTAATTAAACCAAATATACATTATCCAATTTGTGTCCACAATATTGAATAAAGTAAGGGCTCTTGAGGGTTTGAGTGGAGCTTCTGAATCTTGAGCAAACGTAACGTTGCACCATCAAGAAGAATTGTTGGTGGTGGAGCTGAGAGAGGAATGGGATTGAGGGTGGAGGGTGGCAAGGGAGAAAGCGAATAAATCATGCCATAATACGAGGACATAAACCATGTCCATCCAGCAGATGCGAAACGTTGGGACTGATAATACCAACCCAATCCTCTGCGTATTTGATCAGTAGGCTAGGTGCACGTATCTTCTGTACTTGCAATGCTTGCACGAACCGCTAGAACATACACGAGCATGAGTTTATGTTTGATGAACAATGAGCAGCATAAGTAAATTGATTCAAGTCGGTATTCTCTGTTACGTATATCAATTATGACTATATACATAATTAAGCATACCCATTGTTACTGAAATTATTCTCTACGCAATCTTAACTTAAAAATTTATAGCACTCAAAAAAATCTATTCTTTTATACGTAGATTTCGGTACTACTTTTCGCAAAATCTCAGCATGTAGATTTGCATCAGCTTATTTGATTTTTTTTTTCATTTGTGGAAGTAAATTGAACCATTATTATTAGTTTACTGATCTGCACATGACAGAGAAGTTGGAAACGGTACGACAGATACCTAAAATACAATAATCCGATACTGTAATCTAGCATACGCTACGTTTCAGTTAGTAATGAGTATCGCTTTACGCATTTAGTATTATTACGTAACACGAAAATATTTGAAACGTGCAAAAATACCTTCGTTTCATTACTTTTGTTACAACACCCCGTGTTTATCATCTATGAAAAAATTACATTTTCAGCTTTTATCGCTTCTCTTGCCTACCGTTTTTCATGACAGAATTTTTCTTTTCCTTTTTCTGGTTACGCCATCTGTGAAAAGCAAAAGCACGCCAATAACGCTTCATAAATAATTGAAATTCCGCGGTGAAATATATGTAAATTTTGATATTTAAATTTATGTGTGAGAGTCGAAATTCTCGAAGATTTTTTGACATTTTTTTTTTAAATGTAGAGTGTACGCAGTTTTCCAGGCACCGCGTTCTTTTGATGTCTGACCAAAATCGCCTCTCTCTACTGGAATCCATTCGATGGATTAAATTCTCTTTCACTAATTTCTAGCTGGCTAAATTACCTATATCTACTAAATCTATCAAAACCTGAATTATTTATACCCTAGCTGTTAATTACTTATTCTAGCTTCTGATAAAAAAAAACTTCAAATGATTTGGACTCTTCCTGAGTTTTCAGTAACATGGACATTTCTGGTTTCTGCCAAACTTAGAGTTCTTAGTCGGTTATATTACTTCGAGAACGGTAACGAGAATGAGAATATA